>DWEM01002819.1:0-11515 GCA_018245935.1 Agara belti belti | reverse complement strand
TCAATAACTCGAAAATTTATACACAGAAAAATTTTTAGAAAATGCTTTCAAATTTAAAAATTGATTTAAGGAACTACAGGCGATTTTCGACCGCTAGGCGACCACTAGTATAAGTAAATGCATAATTCTTAAAGTCGTTCGCATTACATTAATGTAAATACTGCGACGCTGTTTGTGAATTAATGGCTTATGTAAATTTAAGGATGGACTTGAGAAATCGCCTGCAATCATTTATTTACCACAGAGTTTATAATTCGTGGACGGCCCTAACGTTACCTGTAAAGATAAATTTCAATTTAAGGCCTTCACTACATTAAAATCTGCGATTAAAAGTAAAATTAACCTTTTGGACGCCTGGACTCGTCGAGCGGATAGAGACCCTGGTTGCAAAACCAGAGGTTGTGGTTTCGATTCCCATCCAGGACAAAAAATAATAATAAGCATTTCTATATTCTGTGTCTGGATGTAATAAAACATGTCTATATAAGTATTATATGATATGTATATTGTATGTTTATTAGTTGTCCGGTTACACTAACACAGGTTTATTCCCTGATTTGGAATCAGATAGTTGTGTTAAGAATTGTCCAAACTAGTATTAATTATTATTATTATATGAGATACAGAAAATTACTAGTACGCAGTGCTGCGATTCCCACACGACTATCTCAACTGTGTGAACAACTTAACACCAATGTTTAATTCAAACGAGACTGTTACAGTACATACTAAACACTTTGACTAGCGAAAACTCCTTAACTAGTTGGTTTAGATCGGGGACTCAGTTTCAAATTAAATAAATTATTTTCGGACCGTTTGAAGTTGACACACTCTAGACAAATCTATTCTGAATCCATTAGTGTAGTTGGAGGAGCTACAATGAATTAATGTTTCACGCTGAAACAATATGTGATTTATTGTTATACGAACAGAGTTTTATTTCGTTTAACACCTCTGCGAGTAGTTAAGACAGTTTCAGTTATACAGTGCACTGTCGTGAACAAGACAATTTGAACTAATACCCAGACTTAGGTGTTTAGATTTATGGTGTCAGAAATGTTTCTGGTGCCTGCAGAAACACTAAATTCTAATGCAGTAACATCTGCATGTTACAGGATTGAAGGCGCGCTTGTGGAGACATCTTGTGGAGTTATACGATTGTAACTTTAGTCATATCGGGCTACGTGTAAAACAATATACGAGTATGTTATTGTTTTGCGCTTTAAATTTCATTGTATTCTAACAAAGACATTAATTTAATTTAATAAAACTAACCGTGACAATGACAATCCGTATATATTGTATACGAGACTAAGTTTCTAAGCAAGTTTTCAGAATTCGATTAGTGGGACATATCACTTGCCTACTTAAAAAACTGACTTGCGTTTATGTTTCATACTTTAAAAGCAAATAAATATTTAAAAGAAATGATAAAAAAACAGGTTTTCACTTTTTGAAATGGCTTAGGCGCATTGTAAATTATATAAATCAAAATTTAAACCAATTGTTCAGACTCACAAATATAAGAATTACGGTCAAACTTACGTCTACTGAGCGATCACTAGTATTATAAAAAACATCCCCAAATTAGATTAGATTCAAGTATTCCGGTAACAAATTCTAACATTGACAAAGGACGAGGTTTAGGCTACACGTCTTGCTGTATATCACGATGTGTGCTCGGACCACAGGCACGGGGTGTAGGCTGTACGACCGCTAGTCTTGCCGGATACAGATCTAAATCAAACTTAGCCGGGGATGATGTTGAACTTTATCGAGATTCACACGGAAGCGAATTTCTATTGCTATGATTTGATTGGGGAAACGATATATTTACTTTAATCCGTACGTTTCATTGTATTGACTTGTCATCTATAAATTAAATGGTTATTTTGAATGAACTCGTTTTTATTTTCATTTTCTTTACAATTTACACCAGAGGTAACAGAGGTAGGTTTGTTGAGGATTTCAAATGAAACAGACGTACGTAATGTAGATGACGTATTAGTTCAATATGTTATATAATTGTTAATAACAATAATATAACTACTTCAATGATACATAGAAACAATTCTCGAATATTTGCGTATGGCGTTTATTGCGAAATAAGAGCAGTTTAATTAATTAACTATGGATTACCCGATATTACGAACCTTGCAACAGTATGGACAGTCTACATTCCTATTTGCCACATCCGTAAAATAGCCAGAGATTAAAAGCATTTATTGAGATTTCCAAAACGCGATCCTATAGATAAATCGTCATCTGCCGCTATTGTATGCATGAAACTTCCTACCTACTCGTATTTCCTTATATCTGCCATCTCAAATTGGCCGAGCCTCAGGACTCCTCCGTCCGAGATTCAATTCTGAGAACCTCTTTGTTATCCACTTCGTTACGGGTACTCCATGCATGATCTCGATTTAGCATTCGATTTCAATAGAAATCCTAATTATTATAGAATTCGTTCGGTATATAGTGGCTCGGTGTATTTTCGTGATAAAATAATAACTGAATAATAAGAGAATGAAATTGGAATCGGCCTTTAGAGGTTACGGATTAGAATTATATTCTCGGTAAGTATTATTTGCTTTACTGAATGTGATTTATCTGAGGTTTGATAACGTCGTTACGTAATCTCCACGTTAATATTTTCTCTATCTAATTAAAATGAAAATCTATCTTCGAAATTTTGCAGTAAGCAAACATCTTTTAATATTGGTGATATTTTTAATATGTTTCATCCCGAATGGATTTCATTGGCATTTGTTAAACTTGCCAGTCAGTAGGTACGACATTTACAGGACAGAATACTTGTACGAATCCCATGCTGTTATGTATTTACGAGATAACACCAGACACCAAAACGCTACAGTAATGCATGCCGTGCTTTTCAAGCTTTCCGTAAACTATCCTTTATATCTTCTATTAGACTAGATATTACTACAGACCACGTTCGGAGGTAAATCTAATTCTCATTTATATGTTTTAAGCAGGCTGTGTTCAAACTATTTTTGCAATAAATTGAAACAAATTCGGATTAGCTTTTTTAATTTGGGAACGTTAAATCTAAATAGGCATAGGTACTTACTACAGCATTTTATTTTAGTGCAGATAAGATGGTGTTCAAATGAGTTAACTGTTAAGTTATTGCCTACAAGTAAGAAAATGTCAGTTCTTATTAATAAAATATACCAAATATAAAAATGGGAAACGAGCAAATATCTCATAAATTGCTAAAAAGTTTGAAAATATGCAGTTATGTTTCAAGCAAATCGATTCTTCAGGCGACAAGACGGAGCAGCAACACAATTGACAATTGACCTGAAAGCAACTTATTGCTTTACCTCTGTACTTTTTCTCTTCCAACTTCTTTGAGACAAAGAAATTCCATCCCCCTCTCTCCTGCTCGATAAGAGCGGGACGTGTGTTCAAGCATTTATCGTCGGGAAAGAAATTAAAGTCGCGCCGAATCGAATGGTTTTATCTACGTGTCGATAGCGGTCACAAATTATGTGCTTCCTTCCGAATTAAGGGGGGTTTTAACGGATGGGGGAAGTGCGAATTTTTAGTCGACGGAAAATCGCACTCGCTGGTATCCCTGACGAGGCTATGTTCACTTTTTCATTCCCCGTGAATTGTGACTTGCATTATAAGGAAAATATGTAACGATTATATTTTAATGTGTATGATAGCCATGATAATTTACTGTGTAAGCGAATCTTCGAATCCATTAATGGAAGTAAATACAGGAACAAAACTACCCGCAAATGTCGCTTACTAGCCGTCAGTGCGGGAGAAATGACATTCCGCTCACCAAGACATATAATGAGGTATATAAATAATAGACATATTTCCTCATTTACAACATTTATGTACGATAGTACCTTACATTGTTGCTACGAATGCGGCCGGCGTCAAGGTGATCAGCAATAAAGTACACGACACGTTTTATTATGTAATACATTGAGAATAGATTTAGAACATCCGTAATTATCAGAACCGAAAAGATTTAAGCCACGATCGTTTAAAATTATCTTAAGTTACAAAATGTATATATGTACATAGCTACGAGCACTTGTGTTTCAAATTATAATTATCAAAGTGAAAACTTACATGAAACTAGGAACGGTTATTGATCATGTATCCTAAACGAAAATGTATATTTGTTCAGTATTCCATTCGCTTCGGGCGTTTCCAACTAATAGAATGTCGGCAAACTTATACAAGTATCTAAAATTGAGACACCGGGGATAAACAGATGAATTCTCAGAATAAACTTAATTTCATGGAACCGCGGCTTAAGTATACCCTTTTAAATATGAACCATTTAAAAATAAACTTTATACCTTTACCCTTAAAGTGTATTTTCTCTTGACAGATCTCTTTCTTTTGCCTTAGTAGATGAATGAATCGGTACTTATTGACGATCAATCGGGCGACTGTTATCTCTGTTTTGCCGCCTTATCTATGGGCGGGTATGTCTATGGCGGATTTATGGAGGTGCTTCAGATTCGTTATGGGCAAGAAGGTCCAGTCAGATCCTTGTGTATTAAATTAATTTGCTGCGGACCAAATCTAGGACAGTCCAACGTTTGTATAAAACGAAGTCTATAATCCCAGAGGAGCCTTAACGCTTTGCCTTAGGGTTTTTTCTTTTCGCTTTATTTTTTTATATGTATTACGTCTATTTCTATGTGCGTTGTCTATTATACAGTCACATATGTTGTATAATTAACAAAGTTCCTTACGCAAGCCTCGGTTCAACATGCTTGTGTCGGCACCTTAACGAGCTATCCGCAGTCATGCATGCCGCTGCCAGTCTTCCCAATTCAATGAACTTTCTGTCACTACATAGTACATGCAATTAATTTCTGGCAAAATATTCTCAACTAAAATTTCACACTAGTACAGTAAGTTTATATCAGAAAACTTCACTTATTATATTATTCACTTATTGAACGCAATTTACGCCAATTAACACTATTAAAAAGCCTCACTCACTCAGAATTCTTTCTTTTGATTTTTCCTCTTGCTTTTGAAAGCCATAATTAGCTTTGAATGAAATTGAGAAGTTATTCGTGTAAAGCCTGGCGGGGAGAAGATAGCTTCTACAACTTTGTTTTCTCATGTTATTTTAAAATTCTATACAGATTCCTACGTAGGAATTTGTACGTACAAAGGATGATTCTGTACCAGAACGCATGTAAGGGATGAAGGAAAAGCGGAGATGGAGGGGAGAAGACGGTATCGATAATAACTTAGGCTGAACCCTCAGCATACTCGTACGCTTGTACGCACGTAGTCGAGTTTGCTTGACGCTCGGAGCTGGCCGAATAGACTGTCTTTAAGCAACTTGTCATGCAAATTGATGTCCGCACACGCTTACGTTTACTTGATCAAGCCTCAAGTATTATGTAAATTTGACGATAATAGTAACTGAATCGTTTGTAGTCATCATAAAAATAATTGGATACTCCCACCCACATCTGGTTTAAATTTAGGTAATTAAATGCTTGTGTTAAATCGGTTAACCGGACACCAAGAAACACAGGACAAGCAAATGTGCTCGTCGCATAAATGTTTGTTGTGGATGAAAATCGAATGTACGACTTCCGATATAGGCATCGGCATCTCTACCATTAGACAAAGAAGCCAATGATTGTATCAAACAGTTTCAAATGTAATTTGTTCCCTATTCGATTCGTGAATCATCGTAAAAGGTTTGGATTATGGAGATCTGACGTGTTTTCCATATTTCGATCTATCGGCACATTAACGTTATAATTTAATAAATGTAATACATAATCAAAAAGGATTTAATCAACTTTATAATCAATATATATAAATAGTCTAAACGATTTACTCGCAGGTCGACTTCGCGGAATTGCTCGGTTTGTTCAACCGACAAGAATAGATTCAAAATTAATTTTATCGTAGTTTTGCGGTTTCGTGCCAGTACACAATGCTCAATTAATTACCGGGGTGCCTTGTAATCTCATCGGTTGCTACCTCTCACAACTATTTGCGGTTGGTGCAAGCGACAGCGGAAGTTGGGGCCATTATGAAAACAGGGTTTAATTAACTTTAAATCATTTGTTGTTTAAAGTAACCTATATTTAATTTCTTAGCCCGAAAACCCTTATCACGACACAATTTGTGTAAATGTTTTCTTGGGATTTTTGTTTCATTGTCGCATTCTAACGTTCCCTTTCGTACGAACGAATTTTCCTTTACCTACCATACCCTATACGTCGAATAAATATGAATAATTTTGTTGTGGTAAGGTTCTATCATATTCTTTACCCGCATGAGGAGTGTTTCCTCACATAGCTACTGCCACTTTTCGCGTGTGAGTTCTCAGTAGTAATAATAATGATAATTGTAGATCTTTCCGCTAACAATAAGTCTGAACACGTGATAGAAATTAATTACTAGGTCCTCAGACTCGCGGCTTACAATCAAGAGCGACGTTTCGACAATAAATTAGCGGCGGAATTATGTATGGTTATAAAGATTCGCGGGAAGACTCCGGAAGATGTATGGGAATTGTTAAACAACGTTCGTGTACAGAAATTGTTTTGAGAACTTCAATTCTTCAGATCAGATTTAGTAGAGCCGACTGTGAGGCAATGAAACCTTAAGACTATATGGCTTTGAAAACTTCCGCTTTAAAGCTGTATTGGTATTAGTTTGGAAAAATACATAATAATAAAGAATAGAAGTGAAGGAAGTGTGAGGTAACGTAATCGAAGTTACTGTATTCGATAAATCCATGAAACATTGAAGCTTATTCATATTTAAGCTCATTCATTATAAGAATTGTTCATTCAGACTTAGAAAATAATAAAAAATATATTAATGAGATTATAAGAACAGTGTCGTAATAAAATCAATCAACATGTTTAGTCAGTGAAAATACAATTTTACTTTTGTCAATACAAAACACGTTCCAGTTTTTGTGAAGAATTCTCCGTTCCGGCACTAATTGTGTTCCTTTATCTTTGCTTCTTATCTTCAACTGTTACGTATGTGCTTAATTAAATGTTCTCCTTTATTTTCCTCCGCGGAAACCAATTGCTTCGCGGATCAAATAAAATATATCTATTTTCATCGGGTTCGAACGTTTACGGGGAATAAATATATCCTTTGTTGAGCGGAATCTTTGTAAATGTAGTGTTGGTGAAGTTACATTTTCTGAAGTACCTACAGTGTTATGGTCAACTTTAATTTCACGTTAAAGATTCTAATCTGATTTATTTTACAAGTCCACACAAATTATGGAGACCCGAAATCATAAATATAAATGTGATCGAAATAACAATAAGTACATCGACAATAACTGTACAATAATCGTCTAGATATAAAAGTTATGTTTATGTGATAAATTTTGAAAAATGTACGATAGGTTTCCTTTCCCTTCCCCAGAGGTTTTAATCTCAAAGCGGACGTTAAATTTGTCTTGTAGTATTGCTATTATTAGTAGTCCATGCATTAAGGACGTACAATAATTAGCGGCTTATCCTAAGACATTCGGAGCTCTTATAAGGGTTTTTAGTGTTTATCTGTTGTAAACATTGCTTATATAGTATTACTCTGGTTTTATTTAAAAAAAAACTTCTCAAGAAGACTTTCTAAGTCTTCGGACATTTAAATGTAGTCGTCAGTGTTAATAAAGCCTGTGAAATACTTTTGTTTGTATTATTTCAATTTTGTTCCAAATGATTAGATTATGTGTGGACTTCGGTGACCGCTCAGCATTACGGAACCCACCTCTCCGTTTGCTGCTTCTGTTAATGTTTGCTGATTTATTAAATAAATAGGAAAACATAGGTTGTGTCTGTTTGTTTATCAGGTTGTAAGTGTATTAAAAATCAACAACATATAACATTTAATTAATTCAAACATTACACTACAAGTAATTGTGTTACGTTTTTGGCGCAACAAATTGAATCGAATTCGTAACATGAATTTGATTCCAATCAAAACTTTTGATTCGTTATCGCGTGGAGTTTACAAAGTTTTTAATTTTATTCATATAATCAAATCTAAATTTTTGATTTAGGCGCTCCCTTTTCTTTTGAGTTTAATTTTGATAATTGTTGCAAATTATTATTTTGGATTGCGAATTTCTTCCTTTTTGTTATGAGGGAAAATATTACAATATTAATTAAATCCTTTGTCATTATTTATATTGAGGATATTGTGTAATATTTCTGTGAAAAAAGCGCGGAGTTCTACAAGAGTAACCATACAGCCTCAATTCTCGTACCTTCGAAATAAATAGACTAATGAAACGATAAGGACGATAGGGCAGATTCTAGATTCATGAAGGTTAGTAACAACATTAAGTGATGCGTCGCTAAGATGGTCTTACACTTATCGGCAATTTTCACCACCAATAATATTTTTACGCATGCATAACTTTATTGACATAATAAATCATAGCTAGTAATCAATCTCAGATAGTAGGAAGCCGTGTCCTGTTGTGTAGAATATGAAAAAAAAATGACAGAATATTGCTATCATTCATTGTTTTAGAGTTGGGTACAGCGTACAGTGATACGTATGGGTTTCACGGTTGTTCCCGTTTTGAACACGCTTTGTTTGGGCGATCGATCAAAAACCCTAATAAAATTAGGGCCGAGTGGTGTTTGCAAATTAGGTGGAGCCCGATTGATTGATGGCGGATTACCTTCCAAATGGAATGTTTTTCGGTTGGCATAAGTTTCCAATTTTCTGTGTGCGCTCGTAAATTGGCTGTGGTTCGATTAGGAGATATTTTCGGCAGTGAATGTACTTGTATATCATTTTGGTGTATTCTAAGAAGTCTACATATATGAAGCGTGCCGTGATTTAGGTAGCGATTTGCTCTCATTCTCATAATATTCGTTTCAGCTAAAATATCAAACAGAAATAACACTGTTTATGTTATCTTTTAAAGTAAAGTTAGGTAACTGACTTACAACGGTAACGTGTGGGTACTAACTTCATATGTTCAATTTAAACTTCATAAACTGTAAGAAAATATAACAAACATGAGAGTAGAATGCTTCTCATGCGTAAGTATAAATAAAACAGGAGAAAAGCTAAACACCAGTAACAAACTGATTTTAAATTTACTATTTAATCAATTCATTTGTTTACTACAGATTAATAACTTCAAACTAAGGACTTATCAAATGTGACGAGGATAGTCTAAGCCGCTCGTTATAATGATTAAAGTTTGGTAATGAAGGCCGTAATAAAGTCTAAAATGTCAGGCTCTGGTGAATCCAAATGATAAATTAATTGAATTTCCTTTTTCCAAGAATGAGCTTAATCTACAAACCGTGGGAGGATAATAGAAAAGTTGGAGTAAAATTAGTAACGTAAATTGCTACATAGTAGCTAATTTTATACAAAAATTGGTACCGGGCGTGATACCCCTAAATATCGCTGGTCTGGGGTGTATTGGTCTTCAAAGCCACCAAGATCTTAGTCAGATTTGAAAAACGAAATTGGAAGATCGAATTTTTTTGCGTCAATAAAACCTTGGGGATATACCTAAAATAAAGGTACCTACTTGACGCAAATCTTTGGGCTGAAACTGAAGATCTTAAATATCGGTTTAGGTGTTTGCGTCATTGTCTTCATGGAGTTTGTCCTTTGACTTTCACTATGAATGTATTAGCTTATCAACTTCTAAATCTTCGTATGCTATTATTCAATGTAAAATTCTCTTGCTGTATTATAAGCAACTAATATTTTGAATACTTCGTCCCAGCCATCTGAAATCAATACATTAACCAAGAATATAATTAGGATTTGATTTGGCTCGGGGCCATTTTCTTGAATTTCCATATATAAGCGTTGGTTATTCATTTCATATTGTAATGTTTTTTTCTCTGCATCCTATCCCTTTGCGGATTATTATCTATAATTTGTTATTGGGTCCTTATTTGTTAATAAGGACCCAAACTTCCTCGTGACGTTGAATATCATTGAGAATATTTGAAAGTTCATATTGGTATCCAATTGAATAAATATATCTGGCCCAACAATAAGTGCCTCAAATAGCTCCATGTCTAAATATTTACACGAGGCCCGCGATTTGCTCGGCGCTCCTCGGTAATAATGTATCGTCCCTTTTATTCATATCCAATACTTGAGAGGGAAACAGTTTAACCTTTAACTCATACGTTCCACAATACAGCTACGGTGGGACACGTGACAGCGAGGAACCAACCGACTTGTCTCTTAGAGATAGCAGACGTATGATGTTCCGGATCGTGGATATCAGGCCAAAGCATCCAATGACCTCTTGATGTATCGTGAGAAGAATTTATATCTGTTTCTATGTATAGTAAATAACAATGAGAAGTAAATGGTGTTGCAGTCGCATATAACCGTAAAGATTACAATTCAGTAGTTATGTTTTCGAGAAAACATTTTGCACGAGGGATTTCGATAAAATAATTATTGTCAGATACGTTGATAGACGATCATAAGATTGTGGCTTATATTACTTTTATAATGAAGCTTTGCCAGACGCAGCCGACTATAGATATAAAAAGGGACAAAGTTGTACTTAATATTTTCCTATTATTATTGCTTGAAATCTAGATGGTCTATGTACCCTCCTTACCAAACACCTGGACTAAGATAGACCGCAATGATTGTTTTGATGTACAAATACATGATTTTTTATTTGACAGATCCAAAGTTGTACGTGTGAGTTAAGAGCGAGGCAAATATATTTGAATACTATTTGCCCGCAGTTGAACCTTGTATTGCCTTTTGTTGGTAAATCTTTACATATTTACGCTGTCCGTATTACCCTGGCTGTCCAAAAGATACACTATTTTCGGTATATTGGCGTGATATATATTCCAAGATTTGATTTGGTTGGGTTATGTTTGGGTTGGTGCGCGTTCGTGGCTGATAAGATTTAATGGAACTGTTTAAAAGTATTTCAGTTCTACATCGTATAATAGGTACCACTGCTACTAATAATATTGTAGGATTCTGATGTCTGTGATACACAACGACTATGAACTGCATAACTAAGTCAGTTTCAATGGCAGCTCTAACCTGAAGATATTGCCGAGTTTGTCGACTTCAACATTTCATTGTATATTTCTGAATAAATCATGTTACACTCTTTATAATCGTGATTTTCTTAGCCTTTTAAGTTTATAAAATATTTTATAACAATGCAAAGTTTCTCAAAAACTCCAGAGTACGCTCTCAGGTAGTGCAATTTGAAACTCCAGCTGAAAATCAGCAGAACTTCACTGCACGAATGTTCCAACTGTTTAATATTTTATTTTCACTATTTTTCTATTTGCGCTCCGCATTTCGAATGAATTTATTCGAACCTCAGCCGATTCAAGTTTGAAAGTCTGAATTGCTCGTAATTTCAAAAGATTGCTGCATAAATTTTCTGCATCTGATATTTAGGGTAGTTTGACATAATTCTTGGCATTTATATTTATTATTCGCAGACTTTAATCTGTATCGTTAACGATTTGTT
>DWEM01002818.1:0-11516 GCA_018245935.1 Agara belti belti | reverse complement strand
GATCTCTTTCGCCACTTGGGAGAAGCACCTGCTCAAGTGGAGATGGGTGGTATACATTTTTTACATCTACGTTACAACTTTACAAAAAACAGTTACCTGTGCTAACTAGATAGCTAATCCGATTGATGCATGTGTAGATCCGTTTCAAGTCAAAAATGAGACATATTTTAATTCGTCTATGATTAATACCTAAACAAAGCAAGTCTTGTCGTCGGGCTGAGTGTATGGTAACACTCGCAATATTAGATTCTAGACCAAGTCAAAACTAATTTTTAAAATCATTGTAATGTTTTTATTTTTATTTCAGTTATATTAAATAATTGTCGGCCAATATGTATTACAACGAAGATAAAGATGAAGATGATGATGATGATGATGATGATGATGATGATGATGATGATGATGATGATGATGATGATTTTGAGACCTAATAAGTAAAAAACCAAAACTGGAAACGGAGAAATGAACGGCGCATCTACAGAGAGGCAGACAAAGATACAGAATAAATGGCGCGTGATATCAATGATCAAATAAATATAGAGCTAATTGAATATATTAACATGCGTACAAGCATCAGTTAGTTATTTGTGAAAGGTTGCCCTCATTTATCTTATCTATAAAAAAGGCGATTTCAGGGAACGGACCTTCTACCGACCCTTGGCGATAACCTGCCTATTACTGAATGTGATTGAACGTATCATTAAAAAACAGCTCTTTAGGTATTTAGAACTTCGGCAGCAAATTATTGATCACGAATATGGCTTTCATCAAGGTCCTGTCAGCTGGTTGTCTTATGTTTTACCTAGTACAGCAAAGGACGCGAACCATTGAATATGCGTATCTGTTCAAGCTATGGTCACGAGCGTAGCGGCATAGTATAGCGAGGCAACTAGTTGTGCAGGCTGTAATGGGTACAAAATTTATGGTGAGTTACCACTTTAGGTAACTGATCCCATACTGCTAGGACATACTATTTTCAAAAAAAGTGCTCTATTTGAAAACAAACAATATATTGGCGGTTCCATTGGCGTTATTACAAATGTTAATAGGTTACAGTGAACATTTGCCATCTGCTCATTTCTCAATATTTTTTATGTATGTCGAGAACCAGGTCTCTCCTATGTTGTATAAATAACGATAAATAGCAATAACAACGTATAGGTATAGCATAAGTGAAACATGCGAAATAGTAGTTCAACTAATATTGTCTATATACGATTAACATTAACCTGACAATCATGTGCTGCGATTAGCGACGTAGATATAATCCCATATAATCCTATTATATCATTTCCAGTAATAAACATTATGTAGTTACAAGTATAGTATTTGCGAGCATTAATAGTACATAGATTGTAATCATACAATAGTTCTGATTAGTTATTAGGGTATTATAGCGCATTGGAAAGTAAAGTAATCGTAAAGATCATTTTAAGTACAGTTCCTAAGCGTCCTTATGGTATATACCATTATATAATTATTGTAATAAGCGATGTTTTCTGCTTGCAAATTTTCATGAGCATTTTCTTGAAGTCTACGTTAGGACGTCTGTGATGATTATGACTTTATGACCGTAGAATGAGAACGATTTAATCACCTCAGCCTTTGGAAAATCAAAGAAACTTATCACAGATATGCTTGCCATTCACTCATATGTGCACAAGTCGGCATTTCAGAAGCGGTAAAGTACAAAGAAGGGTGGTGTACGGTAATTATCGACAGCTTCGGGGGCCCCACAAATTTGCATAGTTTCAAATTGAGCTGCATGATGTCTATGAAATAATACATTTGCCTCAAATCAATATACCAGCTCTGGGACGATGAAGAGAGAGAAAGATTTATGATAATGCTTCATTAATGTAGTTCCTCTATAGTTGCAACGCAGTAATACCTAAATATGGCGAGCATCGGTTAATCTTGCTATTGGGCGTGGACAGGAACCTAGCACATCATGATGTTCCGTTGTAGATTACCAGCAATGCTAGTTAGTGGGCGGTCGGAAATTATAAAACAGCCCCGAAGGTCTCCGATACGATGTTGTTGCTACTTTTTTAAAGTAATGAGATTAGCATATGAGTTGGAAGTAGCCACGAGAGTCAAATTTTAGATCTCAGGAACTTTTTCTAAGATTCCAAGATTCCAAGATTTTTGGGTAGAAACTTGGCCCTCATTTTACGTACGATTTTTATTGAGATCTATTCCTGATTTTCTGAGTTCAAGATATCGAAAAAAGAATGATCGAGGAAAAGTTATAATTGTCCTTGAATCATCTTTTATGACATTACTGGCCCTATTTCTGAGCGTTCCGATAAAAATGTGCAGTTTTCAGAATATCATATTTACTGGTGTCCGGAAACCTACTTACCTACCAAATTTCAAGTTTCTTCTCCCTCGAAAAGTACTCATAGTATTGAAGAATCAATGAATGAGTCAGTCAATTGTAAAATGGACGATTTTCAAGATATCTTTGATATTTTTTGCACTTGACGTTTGGGGATACAACAGCTTTCCAATGGTGGCTTAAACGGTTAGCTCGTGGACTCGCTTTAGTTACTAATGGACCACCGGCTTAAAGCCTTTACTATAGTAATCCTCTTATATAGGCTTTCGATATATTTCATCGGAATGCTTGCTGCCGTAATAACGACATTATTCAGTTTTATGATCGAGCCAATTACGGAGAACTGATTAAGGACCAATCCGTTTAATGCTTTTTTTTTAATGCTTTCAATAATAATATCGTGGGTTTGGTTGGGTTTGATTTTATAAAGATTCGTTTAAAATGACTCAACAACAATTAGTATTGACGGTTTTTCAACAGTATTTAAAACAGTTGTATGATTATTTATTATCCAAATAAGGTCGAATAGATTTTTTAGAAATTATAGAAAAATGATTTATAATAATTATGTAAGAACTAAATGTTGTTATCATACAAACGTACATTCCGGAAACAATCGTAAACTATTTTGGGTAGTTACCTAGTTATTAACTAAAATTCAATGGTCATATTTGTAACGGGCTGCTTCTTAAAAAACTCCGTAATAACAGTCGTAAAAGTTTCATTGCTTATTTATTGTCATTTCATTCGAAGAGATAGGAATAGGTACCCAATTTCATCAGATTTTCGATTTATTGTTTAAAGATTCAGTAGATAGTATTAAGGATTTCAAATCAATGTGTTCCTTGTCCATAATTTTACTGCAATAATAGTAATAATTATTATTTATCGCGAATTTATATCCCGTAGAAACTGTGTTTGCTACTGTTAAGTTTTATATAATTTTTTTGCATGTGTAATATCTTAACGGCTTACGTATATGTATATTCCTGTTTTTAGTTTGGATAATATGTATGTAGGTGTCTGCAGAAAGCACTAAGTTTTATGAAGCAAAAGATTCGTTATAAATAGCTACTAATTAAGATTTACATAGTTTTTTAATTTTAAGCTTAACTACTACAAGTTGACAATGCAGGAAATATATACCTAATATGTTAAATAAGTAAATATAGAGGGCTTACAATTTTGAAAAAAAATGTATTATATACGTTCTTTCCTACGTACATGCAAACCTAATTATTAAAAAAATATAGGTAAGTAATGAAATTCTCTTCACGAATATTGAACAGGTTAAGTTGTAGTTTATCAGCAATCAAGCAATTAAGTACCTACCTAGTTTACTGTAACAAGTTACACAGTCGTAAAATTACTTACCTACGTACCTATTTTAAGTTTACGATATCTTTAGTATAAATAACTTCTTTACTGTGTTAAATTTTAACGATTCTGATTTGATGCTCATTGTGTTATTAAAATCGTAATACGACTACGACGATGTGTTGTTAAAATCTTGACGAAATCTTAATAAACGCTAGATAACTTCACATTTCATAATATAAATGAAAATATTTATATCGACAAACAATGTGAAATCAAAGTTTGATAATTGCGTATTTACACTTTAACTGTAAGTAAAACAATTAAGATGTTTCCGAATAAAGAGTACTTACTATGTATTTGTGCAAAATACGTCATATTATATTGTAAATTAATTAAAATTTTAGACTATTCTAAATACACTTCCTTATTAATTCGATTCTTAATAAACATACGCTATATTCTTACTCATTAAAAAAAAAGTAATACTCCGTGTTAACAATATTCAATCAAACATGTTACAACATACATATTATACGTGTTACAATGCCAACGAACGTTTTGTGACGTACGCGTGAGAAAAAAATTAGAGGAAGTAGTACAACGGTCGGGACTACCGGACCGTGTCGCCGCAACCAAAGGGGTTTGTACCAAAATTGACCCCAAAGCGCCAACTTACCGTGAAAACAGGTGACAAGCCACAACAGAATACACAGATGCGTGAAGTTCACGCGCCTGACTTCCTTTCGACGCACCATTTCACTAAAACCATCTAAACACTATCCCACAAAACACTTAAACCACTTTATATTAGCAAATTTTCAAGGTTGATTCAAGTGACGTAACATAAAGTTCGCACCACAACATTAGTCTGGCGACGCGACCGCTCACAGCGGAGCTTTGCGTTCAACTGATGGCTGAAGCTCGGCAAAGCTAGTGGGGGGAGGATATCAAATGTTTTGTATTACCCCTCGACTGTTTCCCTTGTCGTAATCACGTGTTTAGTCAATTTTCGCTTCCATGATCTAGAATTTTAATGTTAAACGTCATTAGGTTTTAAGTGATATTGTGTTACTCACATAACTGAGCGATACCTTTTTAAATAAATTGTATTTACGCGTTCCATTCTCTGGAAATTGATAGGTTTGGACAATTTTTAATTTGTTTAAATTAACATTAACATTGTTTAAATTAACATACGTGTGGTTTACCCAAACGAATATTCATTGTTACTTAATGTAATTAACGAGTGTGTTAAAATTTTACAAATTTAACAGTCGTTCGCTATTTTGTACCCCGTACACATTTACAATGAAATATACACTGTTACGAACATTTAAATAATATTAGTTTTAAGAACTAGAATTAATCATACTTTTCCATTTAGAAATCGTTAACAAACATCAATTCCTATCATATAAATGAAGCAAAAAGTTCGGAGACTTTAATTAAACTTTGATATTAGCTACAGAACTTGAAATGAGAGATGGAACCTTTAAGTTTTGTTCGTATAATGCCAGTAAATGTTAACTAAGAAAACAATATTAGGAAATGAAAATGTGTGTTTGTAATTGTTATCACAGGGATGATTTTAAGTTAACTTGAAGTTTAAGTTGAAAGTTACCTTCCGTTTTACTGATCATAGTTTTTTTTCTTTTAAAGCCCTCATAGCCCTGTGGCTACTGTACTGTCGACGCCCCCTAACGATAAACTTGTGACTTATGAGGTAACGTCTCCAATACAATTCTGCGGAGATCAAACACAAACCAAAGATAACGTAGCTGCTTACTACTGAATTAAGAAACTGTTAAAAGGAAGTGCAACACACTTAGGTGTTCAATACATTCCTCCAGTTCTTGTTCTTTCTCATATAACGCTGGCTTAGGATTGCTTATGCTAATATTTTTTCACGTTTCCATTTTAAACTTTACGTGTATTTCTTTTCAAAAGCATTGTAATTATATGTATTTGTTATCAATTTTAACTTAGCAAGATTACAAATTATATTTTACACACGACAGGATTATTTATTCACTCTTTAATAGGTACGGGGGTATCATCATGGGCATAAATAATTTTCCCTATAGTTTCCATTGTTTCCAAGAATAAGGGTATTATTATAATGATTGTCGGTTAGACTTAGAACCTAAGTATTGTCGGCGGCTAAGTTTGCACAAGTCGTGTAATGGTTTGTAATTATTGGGTGTGGTTCTAATGCGCATGGTCTAAGGGCGTTGGCATATCACAAACGATCTATCACGTCACGTAATACAAGATACGTATTTTTGATGTTTTCCTGTCGCAATTTTCCTGAGCATTTCCGAGCTTTATGTAAATTTCATTCTGAAATCTTCCATCACAAACTCATTCAAAATTTCGTAATTGCTTGCCGCATAAATATAGCACGCAGCTTTACGTATATTCATTATAAAACTATAATTGTAAATCAACCAATGGTTAGATGCTAGTTTAATAAATAAGTACCCTACAACCTTCACATATGTATGGAAAGTGTATTTTTTCTGTTTTCTGTTGATATGAAGTTTTGCATTGCAGCTATCATGCTGATAGTTTTAAAACGATAAAATAGTAACTATATTTGTTTTGTTACAAGTAAATTCGATTTTCGAAAGATATCTATCGCTCCCTTTAGAATAAGGTACTTTGTGTTCAATAACCGTGCCCAAAAATTTATCTTCATAAAAGAAAACTGCTGTTAATAGCAGAATTCTCAGCTTAAATGTAACGTGCGACAGTTATGCGTACAGGACTGAAATACGGATGGACCCCTAGCAAGTAATAGAGCAATAAAAGGTTTCCGCCCAATATCCCGGACCTATTGGCAAGAGGAAATACTACGACCAGCAAGACCTAATAAGTGGTTTTTTTGATTTATAGTGACGCTATGGATGGAAAAAGTTAAATTGTAAATGTAATGAATAAACTTGATAAGTCGATGTTATATTTAATAAATGAAAAAAGCGTGTTAGTTATTTATATAAGTTACGAATGTAATTTAAAAGATCATATTTTGTAATTGGAATACCGACCTCATGAGATAAAATTGTCAATACTGATAACCTGTCGTTATCAAACCCTATGTTTATTCGTGATACTTTCGTCGACAATGCATTATTTGCAAACACGATAACTTGAAATTACATGTGATCTCAATTACCCAATATAAACAACGTAGAGTATTTTTGACGCAACGTCGTACTCGTAAATGAATTTATAGACAATTTTTGTTAACATTCTACGACTTTAAATCTCATAAATAACATACAATTAATACAACATGTGATATTATTTTGGCAATCCCGTTAGCCATAACTTCAGATGAAATAAGTTTAAATTAACGGACATTCTTGGAGATGGAAACAGTTTCTTGTAAATAGAAGAGCGGAGTGGAATTGCATTGCAGTATCCTTTTATGAGTCCGGCAAGTTTAATGTTATTAGTTTTAGTCTTTCAGGTGATTTAGTAAATAATGGTCGGACCTTAATGGAATTTGCTCAAGCAGCTGCATTGATGTTACGAACTACATCTGTCACAGTTCTGTGGTAAAATGTGAGTGTTTGTGTTACATGAACGACTGAAATAGAAAGTAGATAAATAGAAAAGCTTTCAAACAATTACAAATTAGGTATCATAACGGAATAATCGTAAAGAGCATAAAAGTTGATAATATTACTGATTCAATCGTCTCTAGTCGAATACAGAATACCTATCTGTCTAAGGTACGTAAAGGTTAAATTACGTTAATTTACCTTTACTAAAGCAATATAATCTTGTCTTTGTACTTATTCGAAAGGACAATAGTTTTTTACAAAACGTAAGCCTATTACGGAAAGATAGAATTTTAAACGGTACGCTTGTATATTAAAATGAATTAAGCAAAATTACAAAACAATTCGAAAAATTATTTAAATATCAAAGAGAAAAACTGAATTTAGTAATACAAGAGTATATTTCGTTCCTACTCGTATGTTAAATTTTGTGGATCGAATGAAGTTTACCTGGGCTTTTCTTTCTTTATCGCATATTATTTGGAACTTGTTTCTATTACCTAATAAATAATCGAATTTAATACTTTTGGACAGTTCTGAATCTATTAAAAATAAGTGGAGAATCAAATTAGAGAGTTTATATAATAAATTAGGTAGCATTAACTTTTATAAGTTCTTATACTACAGTATTTTACTAATAACTTTTTAAACAAAAAGATCTGACCGAAATTACTTTTCTGCGCATAAACGATACAAAGAACTATATAATTAAAATGAAATTTTATTATGAATAAAAGTATTAGGAAGCTATATTTATTTATAGTTATTTCAGTGCAATATAACATAAAACACAATGACTTATCTGCAGATTTAATGGCGCATTGCATGTAATAAAGTGTGTAAATCAAGACTAGGGCAATGCGTAACGTTGGTCCAATATTCTCTTGCATTTCGCAGTTAATATATCTTTTAAACGACTTTCTTACTGGCCGCAGCCAGCCAGCATAAATCGTGCACGACTTTTTACAGCGAACAACGCGCAGTTTAAACACCGTAATATCTATTTATCAGGTTGTGGTTATTTGCAGTTCTAGTGCAAATATATATTTCAGTTAAATGTTCGTGGTCTGTATATCAGTGTTAGAGAACAAATGTTATATTAGAACGAGTTATTCGTTTCCTCAAGGTTGTATATAGCCTGTGAAGGAATTAAACGGTAAATAAAACACCTCCTTCAGTTAAACGCTGCATATGTAGTTCAATAAATGTTAGGAGACATGTATAGTACGGTTTGCTAACTTTAGGTAGATAATGGTGTGAATAATTCACTACAATTTCAATTACTTCGGATAGATTTAGAATACCTTAGATTAAATATGAAACAATAAACAATAAATAAGCCCATTTACTTTAAATAGGCAAGTTATATATGTTATAGGTTATATACGTATAAATAATATTATTTATGCGTAACTTCTACGAATCCAGTGTAATAACCAAAAGTTCAAGTGAAATTTTCTGTAGGGAATTATTTTACAATTATTAACATGAATGTAGCGTAAAAGGAATAAAGTAATGTAAAGGTTAAATGCTTTTAAGATTGCGACATAAATTTTTGCGTAAGTGATCCCCAAGCCAAGTCACTCGAGCAGAAACCTAGAACATTTCTCATACAATTCATACCGTAACTTTAGAGATATTTTATAACAAAATTTGAGCCGCAACAAAGCAAACGTTTTAAGCTGTATCAAAAAAACAAGCTCGATGACTCATACCACTATAGTTTCACATACTGTAAGTCAAATTTTACACGAAAATTATGATATACATTGCTATTTGTGTACGTTACAAAATTCCATTTACATACAAAAAGACGGCGATGGAAAGTGATCAGAATATGTTTGAGTAAAGAATTCAACGTTGCTTCCGACTAAAGACTATGAAGCAGCGACACAAAGAGCGATTTTTGTAAAATAAGTTAATGGTAGCGCAACAATCTAAATTGCCATTAGTTTATAACATGAAAGTTAGTTAATAGAAAACGTTCGCTAATGGCATCGTAAATGAAAGTTCAACACCTTTATCATGGACATAGTTTAAATGTGTATTATTTTACTAGTTACAAATAACATGTAGTGTTAATTTATTTCTGTTTTTTTTTTATAAACATTTATACGTGCTGTTTCCATTTATTGTAATAGAGGCGAGATATTAAACATATATTGAAAGACAGAGATATTAGACAGAGAGAGAAAGGAGAGATATTGAATCGTAAAAAGGTCCAAAACCTTTCAAAACTATAACAATGTTGTAGTTTACGTTATTTTCGTAGATCACAAAAACATCCGATTATAAAAGTAATCCAAAACACTGAACCTAAATGGAAATGCCATTAGACTGCATGTTTTCTATATCTCTTACACTAATCGATAAGAATTACGAAGAATATGAACCGCTCGTAGCCGTGGCGCGATTGCTGATTGTAAGCAAGCTGTAAAGTTGAGCGATACCTCGCGCGGACGGCCTATGGACGAATAGTGGCAAATTTTCACGAAAGTTTTCGTGCTTCTGAGAGCATGTTTCAAAGTCGGTCCCAGTTATTAACATAGGCAGAACATAACAAGCTATTGTTTCACTCTATGAGGCATTAAAAGCTGTTTAAAATCATGTTACCAGCGGATTGGGCTCTAATAAATTCTTCCACCAATCCGCATTGGAGCAGCGTTGTGGAGAATGCTCTCGCGGTTGCGAAAGATACCAAGAATTATCCTAGCAGTCGAACCTAAAAATATTTGTAGATAATAGAAACGAATTGCTTTACGACAGATATTCAAGTGAATTCTATTCCCGGAGTCACGGTAAGTGCCAAAGGTAACAGTGCTAAAGGAACTTTGTGCCACAAATTGTATTATTGCAGCTCAGATTGCAATGCAGTAGCTACTAAAAATATATCTTAGGTGCAATAAACATAAATATTCACCAATATCCTCGAGCACCCTGAGAATACTTAGTCGCAATAAAGATTAAATCGCTTCAAGATAAAATGGCGTTATTAAAGCCATGGAAGAAATATCGCCCTTGCTGTGTTCGTTAAACATTTGATCTTAGCGTCTGATTTGTTTTCCTTTGTGATCAAATTCTTTCGCTTTGGTGTTATTTTTAATTTAAGTCACTCTTTTTCAAATTCAACCTATAAACGTAGAGTTTGGAAGCCATACCTTTAACTGTCATTTTATACCCTTCAACAGCTTTATTTTTATTTCAAAATGCTATATATCTTAAAGTAATGTAATAAGTTATTTCAGTAAAATAAAAATTAAATACTTCGCGAGTAAAATTAAGTTTATCTAACAATTCACAACAAATGAACAATTTCAAACAAACATATCCATCCGAAAATTTTGATGGCTTCTAGCAGACAATTTTAAAATTCGTCACAAAGCCTTTTCTAGACATAACAGTCGTAGAAATCAATTTCACCGATTGCTATTGGAACTGTCGTGTAAGATTACTAATGGCAAGGAACTGATAAATTTTATATAATTTACTATTTTACATTCTAATTTGTGGGAGGTGAAAATGAGTATCCAATTTATTTTCACCGTGCCTTTTACGTCACAATATTGCACTGCCACATATGTGACATGCATAATCGTAATATAGCATAGGAGTGTCAGAACTGACCCTATTTCCGCCACTCATGGTTGTTAGTGCTGCTAATGTGCTTAACTCCTGTAAGCCAGGGATTATCCAATCAGACATGTTAAAGTGCGTCAGCTTACTTCACTATATCATGTTACGTTTAATCTAATTTAATATTACATATATTATATTTATATTATTGTTATATTAGCAAGAGATTACAATTTTGTTTATTTAATGTAAATACTGGTTGATGGAGGAGTCAAGAGTCTCCGAAACCGGCGTGTATGCATGAAGAGAGCGATGAATGTAGACGAGGAGGGTCAGGTTTGCAAGGACAGAGATGTTTGGCACTCGGTGCTTTCTGCCTACCCCGTTAGGGACCTTTCGTGACGGTCTGTTGTAATGTAAATATCAACTCACTATGAGATTCTTTATATAATAAAAAAAGTAACATCACGCCTGTATTTCCCGAAGGGGTAGGCAGAGGAGGAGGCGGAGGAGGAGAAAATAAAAAAAAGAAAATTAAATAAAAATAAAAATAAATAAAAATACATAGTACAATTATATTGTGATATACATAGACTTTGAAGCGGTTGATAGAAACGGAAGCACGTTATGTTTATTTACAGCTCTCCCACCTCTCATTTCATCTTTCAGGCATTCACTTCACTTATTTAGTACTTGAAAATAGTCCAAATGAAGTG
>DWEM01002817.1:0-11517 GCA_018245935.1 Agara belti belti | reverse complement strand
CTCTCTCTCTTTCTCTCCCCTCCCTCTTTCTCTCTCTCTCTCTCTTTCTCTCTCTTTCTCTCCCCTCCCTCTTTCTCTCTCTCCCTCTTTATCTCTCTGTCTCTCATTCCATGAGAAAAGACCCGTGTCCAACCATGAAACAATGAACAGGCCGGAAAAAAGTTTACTGACACAGAAGGCGCCATCGAGATAATATCGTAGTAAGAAACTGCATTCATATAATAAGATGTAACATAACATTGACACTCGAGCATTTACCTGTGCCGGGTCGTAAATACTTGTGGAGTCAAAGATCGCGAGCTGAATTCCAAATGCAACATTATGCGTTATCCGTGCCAAAGGCGCACCGCGAATCTACATTCATGGAATTCGTCTAGGTTCTATTCCGCTATTTATTTATTTTTTTGCTTTGCACTTGTTCCAAATACAAAACTACCTCGCACGCTACAAGTCGATCCTTGTGGCTATGTAAAGAATACAATCTTTGATCGAACTGGTATTCTATAACATACGTACCTAACATTTAAACCTTGAGTAGCCAATTCGCTACATGACGCTACATGAAGCGCTCATAGGCCTGTATCGGGTACGACAAGCGGCATGTAAAAAAAGCAACATTTAGAAAACTGTCTTTCAAGACTGTTTTCGGGCTAATTCCGACACGAGTTGTGTAGGATGGTTAATATAATTTCGTAACAGTCCATATCTCTTCTGATACCTTCAAGGTAGTTGAAAGGAAGAAACAAGAAAATCGAAGTTCTTATGAATATTTCCAATCACATGGACTTATACATATGTAGTAGTATTCAGAGGAGAGTGATTCATACATAGCAGTGTTTCGAGGTTAAAAAATTGCCTTGTCTACTAATTTTCTTATAAAACTTTTAATGATAACGTCTTAGTGCGTCAATTTAAACTACAAAACAAGTTAATTTAAAAAAAAAACGAAACACAAACCTTTTTCTATTCATATTAAATTCTGTCTAGCTTCTACCTCGCATTCTGCCATTATCAAATTCATTAAGAAAATAAAACGCAATGGTAAGACAGAAAAAATCATTTTAGTAAGTACCTTTGCATAGATAACCTAGAGTTCGTTGCTACGAATTAGTTAACAAGAAATTATTGAAACAGTTGAACAGAAAAAGGTTTAGTACACCTGATCTAAGCTATAGGCCAATAGCTGCAGTACGTTGGGTGTGGCGTACAATGTAAAGATCAGTTTGAGATTTTCACAGAATATTCAGATGTAATCAAAGACTACACGATGTTGTGTTGTATTCTCGGGTCGAATCTCCGTATCGAGGCCTTGTATGAATGGAAACATTCCGCTGTGTCTCGACAATCAATAACGTGCCGATAATGCTGGAGACGTTGGCATTTGCTTTTGACGTGATGACGCCAATAACAATGTCAAATGGCGTGTTCCAATTTAACGCGTGTAGGTAACATCAACGCTTTAATATTAGTTATCCTCGAAGGCTACACATCCTCATGAACAGTGCAAAATTGGAAATTTAAATATCACGGTAAAGGAAAACGTTGTAAGGTAGCCAGCACACCTTCGAGTATGTCATAAAATATTTAACCTTTCTGAGGTGTATTAAGTCTGCTAATCCGAACTTGTCTTCGTAACTAGGGCCTAACTAAAAACACTAAGCTACAGTCTCACGAAGTCACATGTTACAGCCAGTTGGAATACAAAAACGTGATCGAAGTATTGATCCACATTAACTCCAGCTGATTATGGGCACGAGCTTGTACAAATTTGTACGGAGGTTAAACAATAGCTGTGTAATTGCAAATGTATTTGAAACACGTTACCATCTCCGTTCAGTTAATGACATGATGTTGGCGTAATTATATTTGCGAAACTCCTGAATGTCGATTTCGACGGCATTAGGTACAGTATATTGGATAGCAGTAATACTCGTTTTACTGATCGGGTCGTTTATTACTCAAGTGTAGATAATTTTTACATTACCTGCAGCGTCTAGTTTTGATTTTCGTGCGATTTTTTATTATCTAAATTCGAGTTCACAATTAACATACCGATTATAAATCAATTAATATATCAAAAATATATTTGCATGAACACGTATTTTTATTATACATGTATATTATATATCTATCATTCCACCTTAAAAGGAATGCAAATTATGCAATTATTATGCAATTCTAAGTTACATCCAATGTCATCGCTTTAAGTCAGTTATGATGCTACGAATATGTCACGCTCTGTTCCGGGTAGAAGGGTAAAATGCATCAAGGCCACTGAGTGCTTCCAAGCAAGTTCTTAGACGTACTAAGGTTATGTCATGTCTAGTTGACCATTAGATATTATGCAATACTTATAAATTAATTATCAATGTGATATAAAAAGCTACCAGTATTAATAACTTTAAATATTGACAACGAATTTGTAAAATAGTAAGTTCCCAACATAATTTACTATGTGCAAAAAAAAATTATAAATCAAAGACATAATCAATTTTCTTTTTCTCGACTAATAACATGCAGGTGTCCTAACGGTCCATTGCCTTTTACTTGGACACTTACAACTTTCGCGAAGTACCCGAAAAGTTTCATACTTTGCAGAAAAATGCATTCTCTGCTCTCTGCATTTTAATGTCAAGACGTAGCTTATGAGCCACAGAACCGTCGTAAATGACCATTGAGCCCATAGTCACTTGCACAACAACCTCCAACTGTTACTATTAATAGGTAATAAAATAAGGTTATATGTTAAACAAATACAAAAATTTTACTCTGTCCGTTTGCTACGTTTTCACGAAAAAATAACAAAAATACTTTTATAAAAATGTTGTATCAAGAAAGCTTCATCCTTATGCAATAAACAAATTAATTTCTTTAATTACTAACCACTTGTTATACACTATCATTTATTTCACTAAAGCTTGGGCAAAGCTCAAAAGCTTGAGCCTAACTTTCCTTCTGTGTACTCAATCTTTTATATCGTTGATTTGAATATCGAACGCTTCAGTGACCATAAGCAAAGTGTTTATGCGACGGACAATATTTTCATATTGATAGTTCTTTTGTGAGAAACGAAGTGCCCGAGTGCCTTTGCTATCAATATGTTTTTGAGGCCCAGTCAACCGTTTACAATACAAAGGGAAACTGTATATTAAATAAATAGCGTAAGAAACGAAAACATTCATAAGTTTCTATCGCAAATAAAATCTCTTGCTTCATCCTGTCCAACTGCTTAATCCATTTCTACAGTATTGTACTGGACTGTATTCTTCTGTACATTTCAATATATTTAAAGTTGCACGCGCAATTCAATAGATTAAATTTGCACGCGTAAAAGTGACTATCTCAATCCTTAAGAATAAGAACACGCCAGTGAGCAGCTTCTAATAAGCTAGATACTAACTACTCTCATATAAGGGTTACACTGGACTAATGTATGATACTGGTATGGATGTAGTTGTAAGGGTAGAGAGTGACATAGGATACTGTTTTTCGCGAAAAAATGTTTCATTGCCATAGGAAAACGCGTTTTAACGAAACAAGCGCTACAGATGGCGTCACCAGCGCAATATATTAAATTATTTTGGCCACGCGTACAAAGCCGCGGGTAACAACCAGTCTCTAATATTTTATTTACTTGATTGTTATATACTTGATTGAAACGATGTAGCAGTCTTTTCGAAGACACGTATCGTATTAGACAGTTTGATACAACGTGTTTTCGTTTGATGTATTCAAGGCGATCTACTATCCGGCGTACTGCCAAATCTAGGCTATAAAATAAAGTTACAATATAATATACATTTGTTCAAATGGAAATTTTTCGTGTACATCACATACCGGTTTGACGCAGTTGTTGTTACAAGTACACGTGTTACACACGAACGTAAATCGAAAACGTCCAACTCTAGCGCTGTAAGCGCTTGCATGCTTAACCAAATAGCAAATTCTCAGCAGCTTGTCTTTACTTCGATGGGCACATTAACCCGTTGCTCCCTATTGTTACAGTGTTGTAATCCCTTCCAGGAGGCCACCATAATTGACTATAACATCCAATAAGTGAACTCATCATTAACCAGTAAGTTCTCCAATCAGTATAGAATAAAAGGGGTGTAGTCAGCTGCAATCTTTCTCGAAACACAGGAAAAAAACGTTACGCCAAAAAACTACTCTGTTCGACGTTTAAATTTAGTATTGAAACGAATTTTAAATAAATTCGAATTTTAAAACATTAATCCTCCTTTCCTACAGTAGATCGCTCGTGTTTATTTGGCTTATCTGGATTTAACCAAGAACATATCAATTTTTTTAAATGGTCCATGGTTGCTAAGAAGAAATGTAATCATTAAACTAAGTATGTTCTATGTCAATGTTTAAAAAGTATTGTAAAAAACTCAATTATTGTGTTAAATGTTACTGTGTAACCAACATAAAGACTAAATATTACAAAATGAATACTATGTAAGTATGTGCCATAGATATGTTAAATAGAATCTTAAGATAATTGAAACACTAAAAAAGGATGAAAATATAAAAATTTGAATTGTCCCATTTAATACGAATACAGATTGTTTCCGTACAAAATCTACTGCGTATCGACTGCTTGGTATTTATTCCTTATCTATCAGTGTTCCGACGGTGTTCAGTACTCGCTGAACGCGGCGCGGTGAGTCACAGATGTGTACCTGAACTAATGTTTTTATTAGCGTTATTCAACAGATAAACAATCCGCCGTCATGCAGTCCAGACGCTCGTGGCTCAGAGAACATAAGGACGCTTCCACACGACGCGCTTCCAGTAGATTTTTGTATACAGATACATACTTGTATATTTCATTCATTTATAAAGGATAACCAACAAGACATATATACATTTCATAGTGGATATTACATACATAATATTAAAACTAGACGAAAAACAAAAAATCATAATCCGCAATTTCGCAAAATTCTGTGACAGCCAATTATCTTAGTGTATCTAGCTATGCCCCGCGATGTTACTTGCATACCCGTAGGAATAGCGGGATAAAAAATCCTATATTCATTCCCAGGCGTCAAGCTATACCCATACTAAATTTCATTAAAACCGGCCAAGCGATTTGGTCGTGAAAGCGTAATAGACAAACGGACAGACAGAGTCACGTTGCACGTATTAATAAACCTTAACCTTGAATCACACTGACTATTAATGAAAACCGCATTAAAATACGTTGTGTAGTTTGAAAGATTTAAGCGTACAAATAGCGGGAAGCGACAGTTTAATACTGTGTACAAATATAACTATAATTTTTTTGTGTAATTCCAAATAAGAATATAGTTTCACTCGCAAAACGTTCCGTCTGTACCGCGCCCACACACTTCACTTATCAATTCTTGGAAGTAAAACATCAATACACAATCGAGCTAACTCCAGATAAAAACAAACCGTAAATTCATTTGTGGGCTCGAACAACCGCATCACTATTGATACGTATTAATATGTACGAGTTTCTTATACGACATAGTACGAGATGAGATGAGATGAGATAGAAACACAACCTAAAACCTTCTCACTATGAGAAGAAGAAAAGGAATTTTGCCTGGACAGATATTACCCATATAGAAACACTAAGCTACAGTCTCACGAATTCACATGCGGAAGCAGGTTATAATACAGCAGTGAAACAATAAAGAGGGTAGCAAAAATGGAAAAGGGCCACACAGTAAATTCCGTAGCAAGCTACGAGAGCACTGTTTTCATTGTCGCTTTATTTTTTAAAGCGTAGCTCGAACAGGCAGCGTGGTAACGCCGTGTATAACCGTGTCATGTTGCTTTAACAAAGGGATGAAGGGCGCCAAAAATTGAAACTGAATTAATTGAAATTGAACAATAGGCACTTTCTAGGCAAGCGTGCTTCATCCTAAACTGCACCTCACTTACCATCTGGTGTGCTCGCAGTCAAACGCAAACCTATTACTCAATTTTAAAAAAATACAGCCCTGGAGACGCTTGAATGTACAAAAATATACGCATTACGAGTAGGACTTCTCTTGGAATCCTTAAGGTTGCTATATGAGCTTAAGAAAATATAATATTTTTTTTACGCTTCGAAGCACAAAACTGTGTCGAAATAAATAATATAACCTAATAATCTTATTCTTTGACCTCAATACGCTACACAAATGACACACAACTGTAAGAACAATGGATATTGTAATCTGTATTCACAATTGATACAGTAAACAAATGCAGTGATTTGTTTTCTGCAGTGTCGCATGAATATCCGCTTAATAAACTCAATGTTATTAATTACTCTGTATATTATAAATTAATGATAATTATAATTATTTCTGTGTTATGATTTATAAATATTTGAATAAGTGATTATTGAAAGTTGTTTGTTTTTAAAATTAAATAAAACTTGCCTTAACGGCCACAAAAAGCTTAAAGAGCTTTATTACATTTTCATAAGCTATGACCATACACATGATCCTTCTCATTTTAAAAAGAGAACCGTTTCCAATAGTAGATAGATAAATGTTGATGACGGACTAAATAACAATTACAGTATAATGTATCTGTAGTAACTACAATATACAGATATACAAATAAAATTAGCGTACAACTAATTTACTTTAATCCATGAATATAATCCACGAGTTCGTATTTTTTTGTTTGCCCGCACAAGCCTTGCTGCATCCTCAAGTCCATTCATAAGGAACTTCAGAGGAAGGAGTCTTGGAATATTCTCTCGAACTCCTTAAAAAGATCCACTTTGAGCACAATTACGTAGTCAAAAATCATCGCTTTTATCTGCTTCAATGGATACTATGGGTTACCCATAGTATTTACAACTGCTCTATACAGAACATTATTACTATAGCATTACAGTAACAGTAGTGTGGTTAAAAATTAAATAAGTATTAAGTAATTAATAAATGACATAGAAGACATTTACTTACTTACCACCTGCATAATTCAATTAGATAATTATGCACATAACGGCACCTGCATAAAGTAATATAGCCAATAGTAAAACTAAAGTTTATCCACGATTTTGTAATCCCTATAATTTATTGAATTTATTAGCATAATCTTCGTGGTATCAATGACTAACACAACGCGGAAAACTACTCGATTTACCAAAGCCAATACAAATAGTCTAGCGAACAGAATATCCATAATGGACTTAACCTAGCACACTTATAACGCACAGTACAACCGATGTACTTCATGTATTAAACCCACACTATATCAATGTGCCGAGCTTTTTGGCCGGCCTCCAATAAAACAATCAGGCGTAACGTATTTAAGTACACAAACACGGACAAAATTTATCGAAGCCCATGCAGACACGCTTTTTAAGCTCTTATTTCATTAAACACACAAACATTAAAGTCGTTTAGAGTTTGTTTGCGTTCTATGAACTTACTTTGAACGTAAAAATAATTGTACGCAAGTAGCCACTGTTACGATGTTAGTTTCGATAACAGAACCAGTTTAGCCATTTTAGTAATAATTGGTTTTAAAATTTCGTCATTGGGCTTATCATTATATTTTGCCCAATTTCCGGCAAAACTTTATTAATGATTGTTTTTCACGGCCTCCCGCCGTAACTCTAATCTGAAAACGATCTCATTTCACAGTCGAGTAATTTAAAAACAAAATAAAACCAATTACTATTTGTCCAAGAGTCATCGGTGCGTTAGAATAAAAAATTAAGAACTCTTATATCTTATCTTCTAGAGCAAATCAATATCACGGTTTCTTGAGTATAATCATTGATTCGCCTGATCAGAAATCCGTTTAAGACCCGTAAATCTTGTGCTTCCAGTAAGTCAAATAAATATTGTTGTAATTGTAACATTACGTCTTATTTAAAAAAAAAAAGTAACATCACGCCTGTATTCCCCGAAGGGGTAGGCAGAGGAGTGTAGTACACCTACGTACGTGCGTGTACGTCTTATTTAGTTATACCATATTGTTATTATGTTGGACAAAATCGAAGGTTTAGTTTAGTTTAGTAGAGAAAGGATTAAAGTATTTATATCTTTGTGTCAATTATTTTGGTGTCAATTTCTTACAGGTATAGATTTTGAATAATGACGGCAAATTTCAGTATTACGTATTAATGGTTTTGTTTCTACGGTCGACTTCTCAGTGCTGGGGGTCAATGACTCCTTAGACTATTAATCTTTCCAGCAATATATTTCGCCACTTAATATTAGGTACTATTTGAAACATAATATATTGAGAATATACTTGTATATGTATATTCTATACCCACATAACAGATGGCTATTACTAACTGACCCAATTGAAAACAGTTCCAATCTTACAGTTCTATTAAGGTTATTTGCAAATGTCCACTTGAGACTGCTGCTTGTTCGTATGCGACTCTCTTCTGCAAAAAAAATAGATCGCCTACTTTTCAATTATTTACCTTTCAATTTCAATAGATGAGACACGAAGTATAATCACCTTTTTACGTAACTCGCATACATACCTACTGAAGCAACGGCGAACTTTACTCCAGGGATTCTCCCGTTGCGTTGGTAACGCGAGGTAATGACGCATACGTTAATATTTCAGTTACGTTTCGGTAATATTTCAGAGTGTAATTCGAGACGGGCGTATGACAATCACACCAAACCACGTTCTCCTTGACATGTCGCCGATTATTCCGGCGCCAATCACGCATTATGAACTTTGTGAAATCTTGTGAAAGTCGGAGAGTAGAGTGCAACTAAAATATCTTAATATAATATTTGAGATAAATCTTAGAGCAGAACAACAACAATACGTACATTATTCGAAAACAAATACAGACCACATACAAAAAAATAAAATAATAATAATTGCTAATATACAAAATAAAGAATACAGAAACGTAAAATAAAATATATGTTAACAGTATTGCGTAAAATACAACCTTCTAATTATGCAATAAGCATTCGTGCCGATCGTCAACCCTTTTAATGTCCCACAGTCGGGCACGGATCTCATAACATAATGAGGTTTAAAAGCCAATGCCAGTCAAGTGCGGCGTGCCAGACAAACGAAGCACAGTAATACTGTCTATAACATTTAATGTCTCGAAACAATTTCACCACGTCCGTCTGAATTCAACAAACAGTCTATGCAACGGTAAATAGACAGCTGATCAACTACATATACCTACACATAATTACAAAACATACACTTGCATAGAATTTCTAAGTACACACAGAGAAATACATAATATTCATGCTTTTCATACACAAATGTTTGTCCTGGATGGAAAACGAAATCGTAACAACCGGGTCAGACTCTAAATTAATTGACGGAAGATCATAATATTGGTATTTACAGGACATAAAGGTATTATATTATGACACTAATGAAACTGATAATGAAACAGAACAATGTATTAGTGGTCGAATTCTCGATATACAAACGTGATAAACGTAAACAGGCAGCCTCGCTGTGTTAGTTTAGTTACTGACAAAAGACAGAAACGCTTAAAGAGAACCCTTGTACATATCCAACGTCATTTTATCTCGGTGAAACGCTAAGAAATTTTCATAATTGTATGATTCTCAACTTTTGCTTAGTATGAGGATTGAATACATGACGTAAGTGAAATAATAATTTACGTGACAAATATTACACCTAAGAATTTTTGGAAAAGTTTTTACGTTTCCAAAAATCTGTCTTATTTTTTGGGTTTTAAAGGCAAAAACATTGACATACAAGATAATTGAAGTACGCCAATTTTTCACATTGCTACACTGTTAATCATCATTTTAAAATAAGCTATAACTTTCACAATAGAAATATTTTTTCATTGATATTTTACCGCCAAATTAAGGAGGTGAAGAGAATACAAGAGCTATCTTTAACATGATGTCTGTAGAATTCAAAACTATCGCGTCTATTTAGTTTCGGACTTACTTCATTGACGGATTTGGACGACTAAATATGATGAATCCCTGCACCGCTAAGCGTTGGCGCCGTGTTGCCGAAACCCACGACATTGTCAAGGCCGTTGGAGGCCGCTGCGCCTCCGCACTGGCGCTAGTACTCGGCCTACACTATGCGCATTTTGTGATGCGTTCATGACCACGCCACTTGTTGCACAAAACAAGAGTGTATTGTAAAACAGTGCAGGGGTTTGGCGGTACCTTCAATCCAAAGCAGTTTTGTGGTAAATTAAAAGACATCACTTTTCCCTTGAGATTTGACTATGTAAGCTTCGTTTCACCGATTCGCCGGATACGGTAGAATTATCAGACATATACACACAGGGGAATCATTGCGCATATTTCAAATAAGAAGAAGAGCTGTGAAACGGTGTTCCCGCCGTCAACAAACAAAAGGTGAGATACTAACTAAAAGCACGTAGTGTGTACACGGTGAGTTACATAACAGAATGCGTTCGGTTGCGCAAGCGCAGGTCCGGGTAACGTAACGGTGCGCACTCGGGAATGCGCCACGTTGCCTAATCGCACTTCCAAAATTTTTCAATGCACAACCATCGTGCGAGTCGATAATGTCTTTAATCATTTTGACGGGAAAGATGCACTTGCATTGACACGCCTTAAATCATAACAGATGTCAAAATATAAACCGGTGAATCTTTGAACCTTAATTATGCATATCTTTCCAAGGTTGAAACGAATAATCAATTTAATTCATACTCCAATTCAAAAGTAAAGAGTTGCTTCTCTCCTTACTAGCTGGGGATTGACAAACTAAATTGGGGAAAGAAAGGGACAAGGGAGGCAAGGATATTCTTCTGATATGCTGGAATATTCAGTTAAATAAATACCTATTTTTTACCCATCGCCCCAAAACCCTAACAAGTCTGTTTGTTTTGTCAATTGTTATACCGAAACTAGGATAACGGAATTACCGTGAGATATTATAAACAAAAACTTTCACAAGAGTTTAAGAGAGTCGTACGAAGTGGAACCGGATCTCATATCTTAGTGTGTATTTTTACAAAAATATTATACATATCACTAAATTGCTATTTACGTAATACAACAGTCCTATATATGTATTGAAAGAAAATTTTACGTCATAATCATTTTAACACGGAACAGTAGAATTCATTACAGATTCACACAATTAAGGTCTGTTCACACTAGCCCTATTGTTTGATATTATGTGTGATCCCATAACATTAGTTTAAGTACGTCATAAAATATTTTTTTAATTGATCGAATCGATTAGTAGTTAGGTAATGGTAAAAAATAATGGTAATAAAGTATAAAAATATTTACATAAATCCAAATTGTAGGTAAAAAATAGTTATACCTAACTATAAAACAAAACTGCGTCAGCAAACGTTATTTACGTCAAAACACATCGTATAATACGTATATTATGTAGGCTGTGTCGTAAATGGTACGCTTTCGCTTACGATAAACAGAATTTTCGACATTGCGCGCGGAATGGCTTATAATTTTAATCACAGCCTAAAAATAACCCATACTCGTCATATTTTTCTCTTGCATTTTCCGCATTTTTGTCATTCACACAACACGATAAGTCAAA
>DWEM01002816.1:0-11518 GCA_018245935.1 Agara belti belti | reverse complement strand
GGGGGTGTACTACACTCCTCTGCCTACCCCTTCGGGGAATACAGGCGTGATGTTACGTGAAAAAGTAAATAAGTTATAATCTTAGCGAGTATTACAAAATTCAATCAATGAATGAATCAATGACTTATAATCAATAGTCTACAGTAGGCTGCTACTCAGTGTATGGATTCACGTCTGCTAATGGAATTGCGAATATACGAGCATCGTGAGTTGCAGATTGGACGCCCTTAGTGTCCATCAGTGTACCTACTGCTATGTTACTTATGCATGTTGTGATAGATACTTCGTGTTTCAGCTGCGATCATAAACACGAATTTGCCTCTAGATAACTAATGGAATTGCAGATTATACTGCCATGAGCGGATTCTAAGCTCTCGGGATCGACATCTATACATACATATTAAAGCAATTTGAGGAAATAATTAGTCTGTTTATTTATTGTTATCTATGAAAATTCCGCTTTCTTTCTTATAATGTATAGGTAGGTGTAGCTTAGGTACCTAAATACTAATACATAGCATTCTGTATCATCTTTAATGAATAGTAGGTAACTATGATTTAACTGACAGTAACGATAGGCTAGGTACGTGAATTCGATATTATTCATATTCTAAGTTCACATAAATACTAAAGTACGTTAAACAGTAGGTACCTACCCAAGGCAATATGCGCTTTCATTTGAGTTTGTTCATGAGATTTATAATTTATGTTAATAGGAAAACTGCATAGGTACGAGTAACAAGTAAAGCAGGAAATAAGTAGATATTTTAGATCAGTTTGGGTTGTTAACACTGGAAAGCTATCTAAAGTCTATATTTTACTTAGGTGCACAGATAATTTAGGATAACGATAAACTAAAAAAATTATATACCAAAAAAAAACAAATAAGAATATAACAACTTACAAAGATAGTTAATATATTCAGGTAGGTCATTAAACCATAGTTCAATGGCGTATAAACATGTTTTACTATCTCGGTTATATAGAAAATACGGAATCGTTTACTTGGCAGGCGCGTATGCCCCTCAAGCGAAGCCCCCTGTACCTACAGAGTAGATGGATTAATGTTGCCGAAAGCCCAACTTACTTAATAAATATAAAAGCCTTCTCCGCTCGCGGTCGTAAACCGCCCACTGTGCTCCAAGATTACTTATATCGCAACCAGGAAAATCTAACCTCCCGTTTTTCATTACGGTAGCTCAGTGCTTGCAAAAGTTTCGACAAGAATTTGTTTTTCATTTCTTACTAGCCTTAGCTGCAAATCCAAATCCGCACTAGAGCAAGCTGCTTGAGTAGGTACCTACCTACCAAATCATAATTATTGCTTCTTTCTACATAGTATAAAGATATGATTATTTACAATATAAATATATAAAAAAGGTAATAAAAACCAAAAATTCATAAACAAAAAATTTCTTCGCACCTACCTACCTACCTACCTGAATTCGCAAAACCTACACAATTGAAACTTCAACTTTCAATAAATCAATTACGTCATTTTACCAGGATTGTAGATGGAATGAAAAGAATACATCAAAGTGCATACATGTCTATTTCGATTAAATTAATAGGTTTAGTTAATTACATTCGAGTAGAACTACTTTCATGTGTTCTAATTGTTAAATTCATCTGAGTTAATATCTATTATCGGTAATCCTTAATCACCCACTTTACTTGCTATGTTGATATTTTGTTATATCTGCTTAATTGAAATTTCTTACCCTTCTCCAACAGCCCCAACGTTCGCCAAATAACAGTTTAGGAATAACTGCGAGCAATATCGTTTTCTTCCGCCGGAAAGTTAGTGTGTCAAGTTATACTGGTTATACATTTATCAGCGCTATGTAGATTGCTTCGTGCTCGCCTTGCTTTCACCCAGATAAGGTTTTACGGCCGCCTGGAAGAAAGGATAAGGTCCCCCTCTGATGTAGACGGGGCGGAGAATTGCCAGATCTCCGTAAAGGTTGATTACGTTTGCAATGTTTTATTGTAGCGGATTACGTATTAGGTACATTATTCTTATGATATGGCACCACTTGGACATAGGTAACATAAAAACGTTAAGACAAAGATGGATAAGTAGCATTATATATTAAAGCCACGTGATTTAACTACGTATGACAGCTGTATCAATAACGCTATTGTCTTTGAAATTTTATAACCTTACATAACATACATTTGTAACATAATATTATATTTCTAGAACTACACTCCAGTATATTTGTGGATATTTTTCAATCGCTTTTAAAATCCTTTTATATACCTAACAGGTACTTATCTGTTAGCTTGAACTATAATTAATTCCAAACATAATTAAATCTTTAGATCAGTAGATGTTACTCATTTGGTACATCGTCCTCAACATACCTACAAAGTAGCCAGTTATTTATGACAAGGCTTAAGTATGAGTCGATTTCGCACTAGGGCTGGCACAATTCTTTAACCCGTTACCCGACCACAACGTTCATCTTTATTACACAAGAAGGTATTATACCATTATGTAGAACATACCTTTTCTACAGAAGAAAATAAAATATTTATAAGTTCAACACATTATAATATTTGTTTACATAGTAATTAGCTATTTACTTTATTGTTGTAGTTTCATATCTTTCGTTGTAAGACCATTTTCTAATACATAGATAAGTACTCATACAGATATCGCGTGCCTGAACTGCAACCAAGAAAAATTTACCTGTAAAAATTACTATGCAATCAATTTTTTTAACAAACTAACATTGTTCAGCCATTAATAAATAAACGTATGGCGAAAAGTCTTTATAAAAATATCTTTCCTACATAGTATATCGAAAACAGAACAGAATAGAAGTAGTAGAATACAACGAGCTATAGGTACCTATATGAAATGAATTCATGAATGAAAAAAAATCCATAACTACTAATTACATACTTACTGTTAAAAAATGCAATATTGTTACATAAATAATAAAGTCCGTACCTACTTGAGTGTATTTCATTTCAATACTTAAAAGAAAAAGCGTTTATTCCAATTAATAAAACGCTTTACGCCCATTTAAAGCAACTAAGTAGTAGTAGAGAAATCACCATAAAAATAACACTTAATTTCAGTTCGCAATTACGAGGTCGTTAAAGGGCGGCTGCCTGGGACCATTACTTTCCATACTCACATAGTGAGTATACGTTCTTGCACTTAGTTCAAGCCGACGGGATCGTAAACCTACGCTTCGCTCGGTGCAAAAACGATAACGCATGTCGGTGGTGAAGCTAGATGATAAAAGCTTTGCAGTATGGTCAATTAAGTATCTATCCATGAAAATACAGCACGATATCATACTACATACGAGGAGTTAGCTAATTGGCGTGCTCTCTGATCTTTCCGTGTTTATTATTGTAAAATAGAAATAAGGAAAACGTACGATAAGTAATCAGCAAAGTCGCCTATTTTGGTACGTAGAAATAGATACTCGGCCATCATTAGTCCGACATTTTCTTACCGTAAAAGTATCACAATTTATAGAAAATAATTTTTTTGTTAAAAATATAAATAGAATTGATCATAGACCGATCCAACGATTTCGATTTTAAAAGTAATGGTAATGAACTGCTGATTTTCTCTTTTAAAGTTTTATTCAGCAAGAAACCTTCTAGGATAGTAAATAAAGCGCTTAAGAAACACTTGAGGTGATTGAACGAATTATTCATGTCATATTGACTCCAAATAACAAAAATATAGTGAAAATTAAGCTACAACATCCAATAGCAATTGATGATAAAATTTATGCCTAAACCATTATTTTTTACTCTCTAAAATGAACATTGCGTATGCTTATGTTGATGCCACCGACCCGCATTAATTTAATACTCAAAACTCGTTAGAGTAATGTGTGGTTAATGGCATTATATCTCGCAAGATAATTAGCCGCACGTGTCGTCTTGACGAGTAGGCATTTGTTTATTATACATAAAAGTTAGACATACCTAATATTCTATTATATGTATTTATTTCAAACACAAAAGCCTGACTCACATACTCAACTCTCCTCTTGCAGATCTGCTGGGAAGATGCCTATATGGAATAAGCAGTGCTTTTATTATTATACTATCACGCCAGATCCCTAACAGGGTAGGCTGGGCACACCGCACTATGTACTCATTCTATTTATTTACTTTTAGATGAATTTAGTGTGTACATAAATGAAGTAAAAAAAATTTGCATTCTCACTGTTAAACACAATTACAGTTTTGCAGGTGGCATATCAATTATAATCGAACATTGTTAGGTGCGTTATGTTAAATTCGCAAAAAAACTAAGCCCCTTTCCTCCTTTCTCATAATCCTCAGCAAAATTTTTATTTCATTACTATTGATGCTTATATCATGCATCTATTTCAATTCTATGCAATAATTTTTCTTATATACAATAAAACAAAAATGCAGTAAAAGAATCAAATTGCGAACGTGATAACGTTTACGGAAATACTGTAACAACTTTAATTGAAATAATTTTAATTAATAAAATTTTATTTAATTAATAACTTCAATTAGTAAAAATAATTAAAATAGTTCAATTCCAACATCTATTAATCTCGGACCAATATGCACTCTTTACAGATTTTCGTTTTTTAATTTATCTCTTAGGTAATACTGTGTAAAAGTACCTACCTACATAGAATTGAAATTTCTCTCAATCGCAAAGCAATGAAATATTACGTTTTTTACTTGCTATATTAGATCAATCGCTCTGTAGCGTCTCTATGTGACGTTCGATAAAGCCTTCAAAATATATGCCCGTACATTAGTGCGTCATACCCTCTAATGCGATCAAATAACGAAAAGTAACGGCCTCGATAACGAGAGCAATAAACTTTGTGTCGAGTTGACTCGTGGGGAATTTCACTTGAGTGCTTTTCCTAGGGGACGCTACGATTTTACGAATACTTGATGCATAATTACCACAAGAAAAAAAAACAGATAATAGTCATATTACTATGCACGGAAACTCTTATAATATTGCTGCATGCACTAAAACTGTTTCTATCAAGTGAATTTTAATTAAATTGAAACAACGACCATAATAAGGGTACGGATGCTCCTGATCCATTATCTTTCATATACATCATCTTTATCCATTATCTTTCAACATCTACAAAGGTTTATAGGCATATAATTCTAGCTAACCCTTTTTTATTACTGTCATAGGTGGAATGTAGAGCTCGATAGAGTTCTAAGATATCTGAAGAAAAAACGAATCCCAAAAGGACATATTTAGAGGAAATTTTTTGTTTATACATTTTTAGTTTTTATTTTCTCTTTTATATATTCATACTGTAAATATCCATTTTAATTTTATTATAAATGTGTCATGATTTGTTAATTATTACGAAATAAAAGACAACGTACTAATCTCAATGGTACACGCGAAGATCTCTCGTAATATTTTGAACCTACATACTATTGAAATTGAAATATAATTTCAAACGGTAGAATCGTAAATATTAGTGTAATGTTGGAGGCCTACGTCAAAATGTAATATTGGTTATTTAGAGCGTCGACGTAAATATTAATTCATAAAGCTTTGTATAATCTGAAGACAGTTCGCGTGACCTCACGACACATGTCGTGATCGTCGGACATGACGCGTGAGCAACTGTTAAGCATTTTATTTATGTAAGCATAGCGATATCCACTGAAATAATATCTGTTTAGGTATTATTTGTCACGTCTCGTTTTCAGAATACCCGTGTCATGACTACTGAAACCAAAAATGACCACCCTGTCAAGTTAATGGCTTAAAATAAATTTTTAATTCAAAAGTGTTTAAACATAGAAATCGGAACTTTTCTAAATCTAATCTTACTTTCACTTTTTTTTCAGATTTTCCTGTGCTGTCATCTCAACATTTTTACGCCATTGAGGAATAGATATAAAACATTTGATAAATAATTCTAGTAGAAAATCAGGATGCCATCGCTCTTTGTTCCCGCCGGCATCCCAAATCGACACAATTTAAATTCTTTTGTACGTTTGTATTTTTTGTTTCGCTCACACATAGAATGAATAATCGGTGTGTCTCATTCGCTTCTAACATGGCGGATGCTGCAAAGGGGCCGCGGGGGTGGAGCGGTTTCCGGAGGATGGTTGGGGTGATATTCGAGGGAAACAAGGAATTTTAGGGCAAACTTCAGCGGGAAGCGATCAATATTTATTTGGCAGTGCTGTTATTATTCCGATTAGAGGCAGCGTATTTATCTATCAATATAATTTCTTCATACCAGACAGATATCCTATAAATTAATATTACCTATGGGTCTTAGTATATCAACTCTAACAAAAGAATGTAACTATAAGTTATACGGTTAAGATACACAAAAGTTATAACATTTTACACCTACTTTACTTCATTTTGTGTCTGCAGATGAAGACTTGTGTCCAGGTCGTGCATATCCGTGCATGCATAGTTCACGCGTCGCAACAACAACAAATAATACAGTTTTGTTATATTATGACACAATAATAATTAAGAAATTTCACGTTATTGCGTAAATCGAGTGTCACTGTGTACGTACGCCTAAGATAATTTGCTATTGCTTGCAATTAGATTAAACGATAATTATTACCGACAATTAAAATTGTAATACACAATTTACAAAAGTACTGTTAGTATATAATAGTAAGGCAATAATTTTAAACAACACTTGCTATTAACTGCGACTGCGTTTGCTAAATAATTTTTTAATACTTGTCTGTCAATGTCAATTACAATACAACCATGCAAAGCGACGTTTCGACGTTAAAAAGTCGGACAAACAAATATATCAGATACTTTCAGATTTAGGTAGGTATAATAATTATAATATGGATTGTCTATTATTTTTACTTGCATGTCTTTACTGTCTGAGTTTATGTTTATATTGAAATGTAGAGCCCGCTACAATTTTCTCACATGCTCCCTCCGTAGCTGAAGTTTTATAGGCCACAAGCCTAGAGCCCGCATTTCCTCTCACATAAAGACGTTGATTAGCGAACACTGGGGTTTAATGACTACTTTCCTTGATTACCTGCTCTAGACATAAGTACTTGAAGCACTGAACGAAAATGCAGCATGAAAAGACAATTTATGAAAAAGAAGACCTTAACGATAATAACATGATTTAGATTCGATTAGATTAGACATTTTCAAAATGATGGTGTTGATCATAGAATGCCTATTATTTAGCAATATATCGAATAACATTTTCGATAAGCCTACTTGAAGGGCTTAGAGACTGTTCAAAAGATTCTACACACATGTTAGCCACTATCCCATATCTGCATCAATCCTCATTGAAGAGACGCGATAGAGTATACTCCAAGCTTCCCGCAAGCGCACGAGACCCGTGGGACGAGAGACCAGAATGTTGCAGCCAATAAATTGGTACTTTGGTATAAACATTTGTTTGTTTGAGATATTATATTATAAATAAAATAAGTGTTATATCCGCAACTATGGTACTAACAAACAGACATATCGTAGCAGAGTATTTAGCTACACCTAGTAAAAAGTTTAATTATATTTTTTACTACTGCGGCTCAGAACCTAAATACACTATCTTGAAAATAAAGAATTTAATTAGGACAAACTACAAATGAAATGTTGCAACTTTTATTACGCTAGTCGCTACTAGGTACCTCCATTTATTACACTTCAAATAATCTCCGGGTGATTGTGACAGTAAGGTTCGTTTTAACCTACAGTTGAAATTATACCTAAGTATATAAATATGTAGATAATTTTTAAAATAGTTCTATTTTCAAATACAATCTACGGTAGAAATCCCGTAACATATGAAGAAACATAACTGCAGCTTGGAGATTTTAGCCGATGAACATGTAATATGCCTATTATACTTTCTCAAAATCATATTAAACTTGTTTTATTTCCTATTTTTATCTGATACAAATAAAAACAATGTAATATTAAGTACCTACTTAGGTAATGAAGGTGTTACATGCCACCCACTACATTACCCATTTGAAATAGCGAAAATAAAAGAAAACAATTGTTAATAATAAATCTATTCAGTGCTTATATGACCTACCTATATATATAATTCTTGTGGACTCCTACCGAAAAGTTGCTTAAATACTTACTCGTATTTCATCAGATGCACAAATCAGCACAATCTCTATTTTACGTCGACACGGTCATTCCACATTTAATTAATTATTACAATAAGGTGGACCTTATCTGAAGCATGAGGGTCTCACCCTCACCCTAATATTCCCTGACCCTTACTGATAAATTAATTGTATGGGAGGACAGAGGAGATTGTTCTAATACTCGCCACACAATTACAATCACGTACGTAGGTACCTGCATACCCCATTATTTATTCAGAGTGAATCAAGTGGTGACTGCGATCAATACCTTAGGACCGACTGTCATAGATATTGCGGTGTTAATATAAGCATATTATATCATAACCAAAATAAACAACAAATTGTTCTTAGAAAAAAGTAGGTACCCTCTTAGACACCAAATGACATTAAAAAAATTCAATCAGCTCGTAGCCAAGTTCCTTAATAATTGAATTAATGGTACATATTATTTATTATTGCATTATCACCAAATGTTAAAACTGAACGTTTATAAGGAAATATTGTGTTTCTAAGTTCTAATTTCTTTTCTAAGTGAAAATATTCATTATATACAAAATACATAAATTGTCTTGGAAAGATTCATGTATGGATAGCTACAATAAAATTAAATTATCTGTTGCATGTGTATGATATATTATGATATCACAGTAAGGGAAATTATTAAAATTAAACTTTAGATTGCATCCTGCTTAGAGATTTGGAACCCTCAAGATCGTAACTAATGTTATGCACGCCATCTATGACATTAATGTTAAACTGTTTGGGTGTACGATTGTTATGTTCCAATTGTTATACTTTATAGTAATAGGAATCAACGCCATCTACCATACATACGTTGTACTATTACCCCGTATAACAGCAATTATTCCTGCACAAAACTAAGCGCTATACCTACCTACATTAAAAAACTTGTAGATGTCGCTAATACGCGGATGAAATAAAGCAATTAATTATTATATGAAAACCGCAATTTTATATACAATATCAGTTTCTATTAACAAAACGATAACAAACGTAGAATTTAATTTTTGTCGGTACCAATAACAACTTATAAGACAGATAAGCAGCAAGCGACGCCACATGCCAAAAACTTTATAAATTAAAAAACAGCGCCATCTATAAGTATCTAACGTAACTAATATTTCCACTTTCATACTGACTTTGCGTTATGCTTTTCATGCCTATTACTCAAAGAAACATACTAATGCGTTTTTATATTGCAGCGTCATCTACTTAAGTTTAAAAGTTGAGTTTGCATACGGAAATCTATAGAACCGTAAAACATTGGCTAAAAAAGGGGTCAACGGTAATGAAACGGAATAAAATACAATTATCTACTTAAAATACAAATATCCTTAATAAAAATGTAATTAAACTATATTTAAAATAGTTCACTTATTTATATAAAAAGGTATGAACTGACTATTTAATATACAAATAGCTAATGTATTAGATAATTAATAACTAACATTTATCGAATAATTAAGTTAAAAAACCGTATTATGGACTGCGATTTGCAATATTATTATTGACATTGCGATTTGGCAAGTACCTATAGCTGACTGCTCTGAAATCTACGTGCCCTATCTCAAAAAAGAAAAAGTGTACAAGCAAGAATTAATTAGTAGAAAATTGTATAGGTGCATTAAACATACTGGTATATGGCCTAATGTAATAAAAAGCAAAATTGAACATGAAAAAATTTTACAACTAAAAACAAAATAATGCAGGCAGTATAAAATTTATACGACTTAAAAACAAATTGGCGTGATTTCTCCGATTAAGTCCGTATTGAAGTACATAGAGAGAAAAACAATAGATTAAGATAAGATTACGAGGAAGAGGTACCTATCTACAGAGACAGGCAATACAACGAAAAGAATTTAAGAACTATACGCAAACAGAGAAATACTAGATAATACCAAATATAAATAAGTATAACCTAATATGACATAGATAATTCAAAGAACAAAATACTTAAGCTATGTAGTTTCTCTTTTAAGAAGAATGTTTCATGAAATTCAGTCAATAATGATTTCCAGAATTCCAGTTACGAAGTAATATAATAAATTATACCTACATCTTTAATACTAGTTATAGACAGATACCCATATCTATATCCCGCAATGGATGGACCGAAATTGTAACGATCTGATATGCGAATCAACATTCCTAGGTACATTGCCTAATATTGACTCAATAACAATTGTGATATTATGTATATACCTATCTATAGTATGTTTTTCGCCCACCATGATAGACGGTAACGCACCCCAGTATCTAACGATGCACCCCCACAGTAACACCCTGATACCTACGTGAGGGGGCGGTCGTTGAAAAACTTCTTTCCCGGACAATCTCTAGGGGAAACCGTCCCTTATTGATTTCACCGATGTTGGATGTATACTAATATAACCATCTGCCATACTGAGCCGACCCTACGGTTACCTACGTATTCCATACGCTATGTTTTTCTGTACGTAAAGTTTCCATTGCGATCGGGCTAAAATCATGTCCTAGTGTGGTAATTACCTTACACGAATAGATATTATACTGACACAATTCCGCATTAAACATAGCATAGTGAAGCTCGCTATCACGGTAGGCTTTATAGTGTAATAAACCTTTATTACCTACCTAGGCACACATGGATAGACCTAAGTCGCGTTACTGGTAAGGTAGGTCTACCTATATGTTCGTAATAGGAAGATAATACGTAGCTACAACTCAAGCCTCAACAAATATTAACCACGTTGATGTCATCCACAAGTTTAAAATTATGCAGAGCATCAAGACAAACAATAAATTAAAGCAGCAAGGAATGAGAAGATCTGTTCTATTCTTTGCCCGAAGCTTATAAGGACAAAACGTTAATAAAGAGAAAAAAAATGTAGTTTCCTTAAGAATTCATGTTTATTACAGTTGTAAAATGTTGTCCATCTAAATAGTGATTATTGCAGCCATTGTGCACAATACGTTTCATTGTTTGGGGAACAAGTAAGTATAATCGAAGAGGTAAACAAGGACATTTAGGCGTGCGTACAAAAAGTAGGAATTCGATTTCAATTGAAAGCTTTAAAAGGGCTGTGTGGCTGTAGATACCCAAACGTTACGGGGAATCTACATACCTACTACCCACATAAGAGTTGCAAATCAATGACATTTAGCTCTTATTATTTTGTTGTTGGATAGTGCCTAAGGCGAGGTATAGTATCCTTTACATTCATTCATTTGAGCATTATAATAAATATATAGGTAGCTAGGTAGGTACTAGGCGCGTTGGTAAGCCGGCCGTCTACTTACGGCTAGCAGAGCAACCTACACGTATATTTTTACTATCGTAATAAATGATATTTATCAGAGTGTTGCACTAACCTTGTTGGTTAACTTAATATGT
>DWEM01002815.1:0-11520 GCA_018245935.1 Agara belti belti | reverse complement strand
AGGACAGTTAATAACATAATTAATACAAACTGTAAAACATGGTGCAAATGGTATTCCTACAGACTTAGCTATTCGAAATTGGTTGTAAATGTCTATGGACGACAGTGACCATTTTCGACTACTGCCTACTCACGTAATTACGTCGCATTGAAAATAAAACTCAACGCAGTAGGCAAGTGTGAAAATGAAAATTGTTTTATGTAAAAGTGTTCTGACGACAATTATGCTGAATATTTATTTTATTTTCGCAGGCATAAAAAAATTCAATTTGGTATAATTTTGTGTTTAAAGCGTGACATGATTTATTACATTACATTACATTTATAAAACATGATCATTACAATATTAATCACTTATGTAATGAATGGTGACCGCGTATCGCTAGCCCGGACTGGAACCGATAGCAGCGGCGCATCAATACGTCAATTAGGATGTGACGTCACAGTTCACAGACTAGTGGCGGTCGGGCTTTACGTCGACGGACATTGTTTGTGCTGAGTAATTGCATTGGCTGCGGTTGGAAGAGAAGATTGACAGATTATTCTGGGAACAATATTCTTTAGCAGATACGGATTTTATTTCACAGTACTTGCTACATGCTTACAGTAGCAGGGCTTTAACCAAGCTTTCCGTTTCCATCTGCTTGCTTAGTGTTTATTTTTTTTTTTAATAACATAAAATTCACGTTCAACTGCTGAAAATTTATCTATTGCTCCAATTAGTTCAAGGTAGCCAAATCTGTCATACTGTTCATACTGTCCAAGTACATATTTTTGAGGGATCGTACCTATATCACTCAAGAAATGTCACATATGATTTTTTTAAACCACTTTTAAAGTTATGTATAAACCTGTGAAAGCTCAAAATCATTAGTTGCAATTTAAATACGTTTTGTGTAAAATATTTTGCGCTAACATATTCATTGTATTGCTTCGTAAAATCGTACACGTACAGCGTACACGTTAGAAACAAAAGATAAAATACGCTTGTTTACGCTCGCGCTTGACGGGAAATTATTTCATGCGCTCAAATTACAAAACGACGACTCCAATTAGGTGGGTGTTTGTGGCCGGCGGTGGCCGGAGGGCGGCAATTAGCGTCAACGCTATACATATCTTATAGTTCTATTTAAAGGAATGCAATGAAAAATCGAAAGCTCTTTTACGGTCGGATTACAACCACTAAGTTTACCCTAGTATCAATAATCCGATGCAATGACTAATTAAAGAAACGAAACTAAGTTTATTTGATGAAATTCGATTATTATATCCATTATTATTATTGAAAATTTAAGGCAAACCGCCTTCTATGTTTTATGTTGTTGTTTACATAAACGTAGTTACAAACTTAACTTTAAGTTTAATTTATTCAAACAGGATTTGGCTGGTTTCGATTGTTCATATCTCCCAGTAATTACTGGAACGTAATCTGCATAAGTTCTGCAGTAGGTTTTGAACATTCATATCAAACATACAGATGTTATAAACGAGAGAAATACATCATTTCTCACATGTACATTATGAAGAATTAAACGTTAGTTAGTGTAGCAACAGTTATGAACATAAATGGCCTGCGAACGGCTATTAGCAGACCTGCAAAGCCTACAGCTTACAAGACAAGAAAAAGTACTCTTCGCTTCAGCTTTGTGTATGAACAACTTTATTAGGGAAATGAATTTCTGAAATAGATCGGTGATCGAAATGCTTTGAAATACCGATAGGTCATTGAATACCCGCCTAAGACTTAAATGTTTCAGCCAAAGCTACATATTTATAATTTTCCAACAGGAGTTATTATAATTCTGTGCAAAAGTTATTGGAGTGATTTCATCTGATTTGCGTTGAATCGCTAATAGTCTTGTCACGAAAATAAATTTCCAGGGATAACCGCATCCGCGCTGACTCTATTTGGAGCCTTCGCAGCTACCGCGAAATGCGTTATACTGAAAATGGAGACTACCTTAAAGGAGGCTTTAGTCAAGTATCTAATTTCTTTGTTCCGTAATTCGATTGCTACTGAAAAATCAGAATAAGTTACTTGTGCCGTTTGGCCCGGTCCAGCTGTGAGCCAATTGAAAAGTTGAAAAAATCACGGTCAATCAAATCAAAAAAATTTATTGAACAATATACAACTATGCTCCAGCATAACCTTAGCAGAAGACAACATAACATACACAATCACGAGGTTGTGTTTTTTTTGTAAAACAGCGACAAAAATAGAATAGTCTGGACGGAAAACGGGTTAAATCAGTTACAGACAATGTCCCTTCAAATAGACGAGACACATCGCTTCCCAAACAACGAAAAGCACTATATCGTAATAAAAAATCACTTTTGCAATAATGAACACATTTAGCTAAGTAGAATGCGAATTTACTATTTTGTGCGAATATCTTTATTCAATTCTGTGTATTTCAGTCACATTAAAAAGCAAACTCATTTAAATTTTGATGAGCTTTAGAGTGCATTTGAATGCATTCAAGTAGAATGGTAATTTATTTACAGATTTTTAAAGGATGCAGGCAGCAGACCTGATTGTGTTGACGTAGACATTTTAAGAAAATTGCAAGGCTATATAGAAGTATATAAAATGTACCGTACAAAGTATGGATGGACAGTGCGAAAAGGACTAATATTTTTAATGTATTATTACTGTTTAATAAAACCTTATATGCGACTCAAGAGACACCACGGTCTTCACTGATCTATGACCCGTCAAGTATCAGCGTGCTTGCTATGTCGTCTCTGACTGTTTTCAATACGTACAATGTAACAGTTTTAGATATGTATTTTAGATATGAAACTAATCAAAAAAATAGCTCAGTCAAAACTTTAATTCAACTTTGATCTCCATAAAGTGCTACTTAACATCGGGTAATTTAGACTGTTGTGTCCTATATCCATAACGTAAAGATAATAATTATATTTCCTACCTCTCTCATTTGTACTAAAAAAAATCTACCCTTACCGAGCACATATTTGCAATTGGTGACACTTTAGTTATGTTTGCATGCAAGCTTTTCGCAAGCAAGCTTTATTCCCTTAAGCTTAGAAACAAGAAACTGTGTGTCGTGACCTCGGGACTATCTGGTACTTACGCATAATGTCCTCGTAAACCTCCGGCGCATCCGGCCCGCGTTACATTTACATACAGACAGCGGTCTGAATGTTTTTACACGTAGCTACGTCTGAAGATATACAGTATGTTCCCCGCCGTTCCGAGAACCTTCACTTTGCCGGTCGCGGCGAAATTAATTTACTTCGCATCGTTTGAATGAAACTTACGAATGATATGAACATATGCCATCCACAAATGTAGGTAGCAAATGCCTGGCAATATGAATACACTGGACGTAGAATCAAAATGCAATTTATTTGTGTGGAACCATAAAAATAGTGTCCACGGAAGGTTCATCTTGTCTTATCCGCGGTCATAATCGTGTGTAATATCAAATAATCTTTCATTCCTTATTATAGTATTTTGCGGGTGGTTTTTTAAATACCAACGCACTTCTTTCATTCTTTCCGTGACGTGGGGGAACCTTCAAAAGGTAGCACGGTGCCGTGTCGTCCTTCCCAGGATCGCTGTCTGGACGGTTCCAACTCCCTCTCCCGCCGCCAACAACCGCGGAAACCGTCTTTAAGTCGGCTCTTACGACGGGTAGGCGATACCGTAGCTGTATTTTGGTCCCGAGCTACAGGAACAAATGATACTTGTCTCCTACGATTGTCGCTGCGTTTAAGTAAAATATGTTTGGCGGTTTTTACGCAGACAGATATAATTGAAATATCATTTATAATACAGTAATTAGTTCACCTCTGACATTACATAGTTAGGAGCTGTTTTTGTCACGCGGTCTCGACTGCGTGCGTGCGGCGCGGTCCTGTCTTTTCATAGATGCTATCCGCAACCCGCGTGCGCGTGCCACGCATGACAAGCAAAGTATATTAATTTAAGATAGGATGCGTGTGGCATGCATTCGCACACCGGCTCAAATCCGAGTGGCAGGAAAAGTCCGTTACAAGCATTTTTACATTAAATATAGCTCGCTATAAAAGCGAAGGAAAAGGTGGTGAAAAAACCTAAACTCCTTAAAGTTCTGGACAATTTTCTCTAACGTGTGTAAAATAGCGGTAAAACATGGTAATTCTGAAATATTAGCAACTTAAGGCTTTTTACGTAGTAGTCATTAAATGTTTATTGTACTATGTTATCTGTTTCTAGACACTGGAACAATAATATAACTTTAATTTAATCTTTGTTTATGATATAAAAATGCGCTGTAAATAAAAATATCCATTCTTATTATATCGTCTTCACGTTTCGAAATCCCGCAACATCGACAAATTAACGACCATTCAAACCCGGCAATTTTCAAAGTCGCAATTCCATAACACCCCATGATTTATACTCCGATGATATTTTATTAAGCCCATAAAACATCTCTTACTGGTTTCCCGAAGAAACCCCTTTTATGCTGAGAGCGATATATTCAGAGGCTATGACAAAATTGGCTGACGTAAAATATGTATACCATTTTTTTACTCCACGCAATGTTGGTAACAATCACTTCCGCTTCAAGGAAATTTTACGTAACGCACAAGTTCGAGTTGTATAAACAGTAACTAAGTTACAATAGACAATCTTGATTGTTTGCAAAGATTGTAGCTTTCTATATTCTATAAAAGATTTTAGAAAGATTACTTGAGTATTTATTTGTTTATACGTTTGGAAATTAATGAACCTGTGGGTAAACAAATTAAGAAGTGAGTTATTCCAACGCATGTAGTTATATTTGAAACAAAACGTATATTTAGAGCCTTTTTCTTGTCACGCGGGTTTGCGTCCGCATGCGGTTCGTATTCACATACATGGAGACTGTAATTATTTTCATTTCGACTTTAATTAAATTTGAACCGAGAATTGACATTCAACGTTTTCATGACCTAAAAATGATTTATAAAAACACCGACTCCGACAAATGTGTTTAAGTACCGTCATCGCACCCTTACAAATTGCTGCTTAAAACTTCCCCAAAATAATGTATCAAAGTTACCAACTTACTGCCAACTTTCGTGACAAATTGAGCAAATTTATAATTTGTGTAGGCTGCGCGACCACAGAAAGAATTGGGACATGTTTACACTACGCTGAGATCAGTCCGCCTACTTTAAAACTAATTGTGCAGACAGCTCTTGAATATCACGGCTGGAAAGAAGTTTGGTTTGTTAACTGCCGTTCTATGACTGAGAAAGTATGTATTTACTTGTTTTTTTTTTATGTATGAATATGAGTCATTTTTTGAATATTGCATTCCTACATAACTTTAGATTTCAATAAAATACAATATTAAAGTGTGTCGAACGATAACATTCACTTTATAGTAGTTCAAATTTGCATACTGATGACTTTTAATTTTTGCCGCCTCCGTGAAATGAAAACATAGTTTTTGTCCTTATCCTTTCTATCCAGTAATGAGAGGGTGAAGAAAGTTGTGTTATGAAGTTTTGTGTATTGCCAAAATACATTTTTCCAACCTCCTTGCAAGAAAGTGTCTGGCGCCGTCGGCGCCTGGACGACGCCGGCGGCGTTTTGGTCAAATCTAGACGCCTAACATGCTGCTTAGCGGTAATGCCAAGTCACAGATTAAAAACAAGATAACGTTCCAAATATAATAATGAATAATTAGAAACCTGGAATTATTGCAACAATCAAATATTGTAGCATTTGTCTGTTATTACATGTATGTATATTCTGTCTTTTGTCTATTTGTAATTTTACTTTGTATTACCAGATATTATGTTTCATTTTGGTCAATAATTTTATTCATACCTTATGTTATTTTTAATTAATCGCAAGTTACCGAAACACATTCAACAAAATCCTTATACGTAGTACTTATAAATTGAGTAGGATTTTAATTCCTCGTACATACGTCAAGTGGAAGCGGCATCTTAGCGGCCCTGTTTTGCCATCATGCCTGTAATTGCCAAATTTATAGCACCCCAGTCTAACGTAATTGTGGTCTTCGACGGTGGCGTGTATCACTCCAAATTAGATTCAATGTTAACGCAAAATGGCCGCTCCAGTAACTTACTCGTTATTTATTGTGCAAAACAAACTGCTTACAGCTAATAAGAACTTTTATCTTAACTGTGGTTAAGAATTGCGCAAACTTTTAAACGCTTAAGTGGTTTCAGACACTACATTTATAAGTTTTCCAACGGCTATTGCAGCGAACTTTTTAAAATGGACTTTTACTTCATGATGTATATCTGACAGCATCAACAGTATGAAAGCCTTTTCTGCAATTGTTTTAAACAATTGCGCATAGTAATAGACAATGGCTTAAATTTTATTAACGCGTCATAAAGGTCGCGTGCCAGTTGGTTAATAAGTCTTTAAATACAAAAACATAATTGCCACGTAGCAAAACTGGACAAAGAGGAAATGTTAAAATTTGTACAAAGCGGGCACATCGTTAGAAGATAAGCAACAGCAACTCAAAACAGGTGAAAGTTTAAAACAAAACAGGAGTTCCTCAGCCAACGAATCCTTTGAAAATTCCATCTAAACTGCGCTTTTAACAGTGTTAAGCATCTAACTGCCGAGCTCTAGTTTGTTCCCAACTCGGCTGCCCGGGGCGTCTTCTTTAATTTATATTCGAAATTAACGTCGCAACTCACGAACCGAGTTACCAGATAAGTCTCAACGATGCGTTCAAGACATTCATACGTACATTTATCACTGATTCAACTGTTCGTATACGCAAAGACGAACGGCAAATCGTTCTTAATATCTTTGTTCTTGTTACAATTTTTTTTGTATCAACCTGTAAGCCTCTCTGTTTAGATTTTAACATGACTGCTACCGTGTTTATGATGTACTTACAGCGCAACGCCAATCTACGAAGGCAGAGATACGGTATATTGTGTTCAATCAAATATTTATTTGGAAATTTTAATCCGCCAATAAAATTTCACGTAAAAACGATGTCTGCTACCACTCCTTACCTAAAAACAACAGTATACTGAACTCACCGAAGTAGATACGAAAATGTTTGGGAATTGGCTACCTCTTAGTAGCTTAGCTTGACATGTTTGCGAAATTTCAGCATCCTACCGCCAAGAGCACGACTGCATCTTGGCAAAGTTTCCGTGTAATAAAATTTTGTATCTAATATATTTCATAATATATTGTAACTCTCAAATAATGGTAAATGAGAAATACGTGATGTGCCAAAGCGGCCAACTCTCCGAAAACACGAGGTAGTATTTTTTTTCGACACATTTTTTGATCCACTATTAAAGCGGGTTTCCTCTAGTACTAAGAGGGTTTTAGGCTTTAGTCTACCACGCAGACCAATTGCGGATTAGTAGACTTCACACACCTCACAAAATATTATATACTTTATAACATCTCTAAGATGTGCAGGTTTCCTCACGATGTTTTCCTTTACCGTTATAGCGAGTGATATTTAAGGTTACGTTATGTCTGGGTGTGGAATTATCTACTTAAAATATACAGTCAATACATGTAGTTGATGAATTGTCTGGTTGCCATAAAACGCCTCTGCCTGATTAGGATTTGGGTGGCCGCGTATAAAGATGTCTCAGGATATTACTATTATTGACCATTTATGATTATATCAAGTAACTAGTTTATTGTGAAATAATAGGATGTGAAAATCACAATAATGTAAAATTAAAATTATTAAATGACATCTCCCGCTCCGTTAGAAGTACCTAAACCATCGTAATTTGGTCTGAAATATCCAATAATTCACAAATAAGTTTATAACGAAATATACAAGTTACAACAAGATAAGAGCAAGGGTAATTTACTGCAATGGCAATAGTTCACATAAACGTCGCTTCCCATTCTCGTTGAGTTTCTTTCTTTAATGAAATGGCACCTAATTCTTAATTCTCATAATTAAATTCTTGTACAATGTTGTGTTTTGTTGTTACAGAATTGTAATATTCCACGGTAATTGTATTAAAAAGTTATAACAATTAAGGCGTTAGTAGTAGCATAAGTAGTTCATGTAAGTAAGCATATTTTTATATTATGAACGAAAAGACCACTTTTATTATAAAAAAAACGTCGACTCGGCCGATAAGGACACCACTTGCGGATAAAATTGATTAAGAATGAATGAAAGAAGTCATTAAGAATTCATTAAGAATGTTTTGTTAAGAAATAAAAGTTGTTAAGAAGCACACAGTATTTTGAAGCGAAATAAAAACACTATATTTCTGTTACTACATGGTATTTGAAAACTTTTAAAGTATCTGCCTTTATTTCGGCTTAACTAACGACATCTGTAAATGCACGATCACATGTCACCTGGAATAAAATAATAATTCGTTCTGTAGCTTCTCGAGCTCGAGGAGAATGTCGAACTAACCTTATTTTCTAACGCACGTCTACAAGGGCTTAATTTATCGGCTTAAATACGTAATTAACAGCCTAATAGATCACGTAACGATGTATTGTTCGCATATCATACTAAATGGTGCAAATTAACTGAATATAAATATACATATAACAGATGTATCCTTAGTTGCATGCATCCTTCTTATATATACAAAGACATAATACATATTCATGTGTAAATACATTCACGTATTACTTCGTACAAAAACCTTACAGAACTACTAACACCTAATATAATCGTGGTCGGTACATAAGCGATCTTACAATAGGACAATACCGAGAGAGATTCTGTTTTTCCTCAGCACAAACCACTGCGGTAAAACTAGGTCATAATATTAATCAGCCATTGTTGCAGGCCTAATTTGTGCCTCCTTATTATTCTTGTCTTTGTAGCGTTTGCAAGACATAAAACTTTTAATTTCACATAGCACAATTTCTTAAGCAAAAGTTTGTTTTAGGAGTGATTCTATAACAACCTGCCACATTTTTAATATCCCATTGCTGGGCAATGGGCTGTACGAGGCGTGGGGCGTACTCCACCATGCTGTGGAAGTACATGTTATACGGTTAGTGGCCATCCAGATCCATCGGATGTTTCCAACCGATATTACAGCTCCGACAATGCTTGATATTCGCAAATTATCATGGTACTGCTTAACGTTTAACTAATTTTCAATATAGTTGACAACTGAAATTTTAGCATTTTATAATTAATCATTTTTCAATATTCCATTCTGATAATAAACCAGGTATATTATCCAGTGCTCCATAGAAAATGACAAAGTCAGAACAAAGAATGTTTACCAAAAAAATTTAATATACATAATATAAGCTTGCGTTGAAATAAAATTACTTATATTCTGAGACACTATTGAGTAAAATAATTGTTTGCAGGTGCCCATTAGCCGTTTCAGGTTTAATTATTACAGTTGGTACACACCAACGAAGTGGTTGGGGTCGAGGTCAATGAACATCTAACGTAGAAGTGACGCGATATGCACAACTATTAGTTATTTTTAGCTTTAATTTTTTTTTATTTAAGGTGCAACAATATTGTAGTGTTTTTATTTTAAAAAATACTGTTTATTTCGTAAACAAATATACTACCGTACGCAATATTCGTTTCCGATATTCAAAGATTAATAAAATTATCGTTAATGAAAATATTTAAAGACAGCTTTAAAGGCATGAAGCTGAGAATCTTAAAAAGTCGTTGTTTAATAATGAGTCTGCAATAAAAAAAAAACAGTATTCCACTTTGTCTTCTTTTCACAGTCAGAATAATTTGCATCTGTAACGTAAAACTATTTTTCTTAAGCGCAATATGTGGTTGTCTCTTGGCAATATTACATCTGCGTCACAATCGACTCTTTGATACATTATAAATGAGAGCTATAAAATTTATTTGACGTATACCTGAAGGGTGCTCGGAGCCGCGCGGCGGAACACCTTCACGCACAAACGCTCCCGTAATCAAATTAATTGCCAGATTTTTATACTTACTTCCAAAAATTTTAATAGAAACTGTTGAAACAGCAGATAATAAAGTTCAACATTCTATTCGGTAGATTTGTAGGCAATAAATAAAGGATATATAAAAATAGAACACATTCTTGTTGTTACTTACAATTCGGTTAGCAAAGTTATCGTGAGGAATCTGTTTTAATGATTTTAGATGCTTTGGAAAGCATAACATATTTACACTAAATACTTACGTTTTAGTTGCAAAGCATGACAAACCATGATTGTTTTTCTTTGTTAACCTCTATGTAGGTACCAACAACATCTAATAAATAGCCTATCGTCCTGTATACGGGCACTTCATCCAAAAATCAATTATTTTTCTATACCATGGTTTAGCGCACGAGGTCGCCCAAATGATGGATAGCTATCGATGGTGATTTATTTCATTTTTCACCATAACTCGTTTGGCCCAACATTGATGTCATTCGGAATTGATTGCTCGTGAAAATGCAAAAGTTGACCGTTTCAATTCATTTGTGCCCGAAATTTTGCGCCGTTTTTATTCGAGGTCCACATCACACGGCTTTGTCCTTAGAAATGGTTTTATTATAATCGAATAATCAAGCAGACGCGCTCGTTGTTCTGACATACTTGAGATATCAAGACTGGTACAAAGAACGAAATGGGTGACATCAAGGTACAAATTTTCATGCTAATTTCCAAGCTTTAGAGGCAACGTCAACATTTGGTCCGTCTAGTTTGACAGCCGTCATTAATTTCGTTAACGGCCCTAAATACTGTTTATAGATGAACGGTAGATGGCTAGGCTAGTAACCCGCAACTCAGCCAGACGCACTGAACCACACCGGTATTGTATGCTTAAGTTATGGCAGAAACCATTTGCTGGCAGGATAGGAAAGTACAAATTGTTAGAAACCCGGAGAAATAATATAAAAAAAACAATAAACTTTATGGTGGCAAAAGTAGGAAATATAACATACTCGTAACAGTTGCATGTCTGAAACGGAAGCACGTTGAATGTATGTAAATGTGCAGCCATCAGGCCACATGACGTAATAACGTCTTCGCAAATCGTCTTGCCGTCAGATTGAAATGGCAATCGGTATTCATTCGATTCCTATTGGCAGCGCGACACGCGAACCGAACTGGGCCAAGCTTTATGTGACACGGCAATAGGTTAACCTGGTCCCAAATAACCTGGATTCCACAAAACATCCACCAAACGTCTTGTAAAACGAAGAATACAATTTAATGTGCTTTCAGAAATAATGTTTTTCTCCGAAAAATGTGTATCCGATATCGACCCAATAGGTCGTAGAAACCATATATTGTCAGAAGACTTTTGTTTTGCGTGTCCTTATGGGCCAATTGAAGAAGATGAACCATTTTTACTCATCATATTCCTTCCCTTCCTGTTGATTCCAAGAAGTTCCATTCAATTCATTTACCATTAAATCCTAAAGATTACGAAGCTTCGCTGTATTCCAGCAAAAATAGCGTAGTTCTAGATTTATACTACAAGAAGAAAATCAACCATGTAGAAACAATAATACTTTCAGTAGGTAAGTAAATCCCGCTTGTAGTCAATGCATGGTC
>DWEM01002814.1:0-11520 GCA_018245935.1 Agara belti belti | reverse complement strand
TTTTTAATAGATAGAGCGATTGAAGAGGAAGGTTTATATGTATAATAACATTTGTATAATAATATATGCGCGGGACGCAGTCGCGGGTAAAAGCTAGTAAATTATATAAATAAAAGTGTATATTAGGTTTGTTAATTTATAACAAAATTAAACGCCTGTCATCCCAACACTAAGAAACAAAAAATGTTTTATATGTAACTGTAGAAACGTGCAACTAATTAAAATGTGTACATTTGAGTGTGACATTGATTCGTTGTACTGGCACGTGCCTGGTAACTCGGATTTATTAATAAATCCAGTCAAATATATGATAATGTTCATTGCTAGTTGTAATTCCGTAGGAAGGCCCTCACAACGAAATGGAGACGTGCGGTCAACCGCACAGCCTCTGTGACTCCACACAACTAAAGGCAACACTTGATATGATTGGTCACGAACACTATATACTGATTTGTGAAACAAAACGTTTGTATTGAAATCTAAAATCATTATGAAATATACAGGATTAACATTAATTTCTTGTTTGTAAAAGCTTCTCATTACAGGGCATTGACCTTGTCTGCTAAACATAATGAAAAATATTAGAGTTCCATTAAGTTATTTCAAAAATAATATTAATTCATTCTATTTGTAGGCAATCAGTAAAATGAATATGGGTAGGTACTTTAGAAAGGACAGGTTGGGTTTTTTATATTCCTTCCTTTTGTATCGTTCCTATAATGTGATAACAATGTTTCCTAATGTTTAATGTTTCCTAAAGGAATCAAATTAAAACTATATAGAGAAAGGAAAACAGTTACTACATATAAAAATATCTGGATAAAGAAAGAAAAAGCTTAATGTATTTAGATAGAATAGAACCTACTGTGGTTATTATACGATTTGTTTACTTTTGTTCTAGTACTTTTGCCATGTTGTCTGAATTTTTATATACATAGTTCCCACATTATAATGTGTTTTAAGTGATTCTCTATTACTATTCAAACTATTACTTATAGGTTTTTGGGCTATATTAGCTCTTACTTCAAAACAATGTTTGTTTTTGTAAAATCTCCAGTGTACGAAAATTGTTAAATAAAAAAGAAATTAAAGAACCCATAATTAAAATGTAAATATAACAAGTGTACCTACGAGTATATCGCATCCTTTTGCCAAGTAATTGATTATATTTGGTTTACCATCCATTATCTAAACAAACGTTTAAGCAACGGGGGGGGGGGGGGCGTGAGCCGACACCCACAAATGTCTCAGCAATATAAATAGACAATTTTTCCAAAGACGATACATATAGGTAATAAACCAGCCAAGAGTTTGGTGTATTATACATCATAACTTCCCACGCTATGACGTTGAAGAAAAATATCGTGAGGTAACCTTTGCCACGCCTTAAGAGTTTTCCATAATGTTCTCCGAGTTGTGTAAAGTCTGCCAACCCGTACTTGGCTGGCGTGGTAGACTGTGGCCTTTTCCCTTCTCATTGTGTGACGAGACTCATCTCCAATAGCGTAACGATGAAAGGATTGATAATGGTCATAATGACACATTTTGTAACAGAATATGGATATCAAAGTGTTACAGATAATATTATAAATATAGAGTAAAGGTTGATAATTAGCAACACATACATTTGGCAATGAATAATTAGGTACTGGAGCGTGTTCATAATTAAAATATTCAATGAGAAATATAGTATAAGCCTCTAGTCTGTCTCTAGTTCCACATGCTCTTGTAAAAACAAATCAGGCGACATACATACTTGGCAAATCTCGCCAACCGTTCCTGCCAAGATATATTTTACAATATTAAAATCAATAAGCCACGCCCTACACCCAGTCAACGTCACATGTTTTCTTACGCAACAGATATTATAATTAGTCAGTGACGATATTTTTAATTAAGATTTACCTTTTCTTGTCCACGTGTACTTCAGTGTATGAGTCCTAACCTAATGTCATTGGATGTAACTACTATAATACAAAGTGAATATAATTTTAGGAACCTCGTAGAAATCTGTGATGGATAACGGGGACATGGCCGACAGGAGTATGCAGATGCGCGACGTATCTTAAGCACTTCCACGGACGCACCCGCGTCACCCCAAATTAACGAACATGCGAAATTCTTCTTTTTTGGAATCGTTCCAGAACATAATGTTGTTCTTGAGGTTGTTTATTTTTAACTCTGTCCGTTTTTCAATATAAAAATACTCAAATAGTTTATTTTTCATCACTCTACATAAAGAGTAACAAAGGGACACGTGTCTAATGTAATTTTATCCTCTTACGCATGAATAATCGCATATACTTATCTACATATTTGAGGTTAAGTTTTAAGTAGACGATCGCCAGACATCTATCGTTTTATCATTCACAATGCATATTTAATGATTATCATTATAGTGCATAATAAAAAAAATTGGCGCACTGGTCATCAAACCTCATTATATGACCCGCTTTCGTTTACTGACCAGCCAGACTATATCTGAATACATTAATATATTTGCATAAAAAAAACATACACACAAAAGAAACACTCGTGGTCATCATACAAATAAATCCCAGGTATGAATCGAGCTCACAACCTTCGGCTTACCGCTTGGGACTAAGCGCTAGACCAGCGACCGAATCAGGGCTGATATTATGTGTGCTTATCTATGGCATCGAAAATACAGGTTATACAATAGTGCTATGCTTATGAGCAAAGGAGGAGCTATTAGAGATGTTTACATTGTTTTCCTTTACATGGGCACTGTTTCACGTTCATAAGCTAAAGCAGAAAATAATAAATGATTGACTTAGTCTCGCCGAATTCTCTGGATGAAGGTATAAATACAAAGATAAGATGAAGATATTAAACAATCAATAAATTGAATTAAAACTAGGCCTAAAGATACACTGGCCTCGATAATACAAGTTAGGCTTACATACAACGCATATAAAAATATTGTTATGTACCACTTAACAGCCTAGCTAAAATCACGCTTCAAACTTAAAGGGCTGTATTATTTATTTTAATGATCTCAGGCGTTCGTACACTCATAACTATTAATTGCACGAAAACACCAAGATAACAATATCTTAAAAGCAGAACTGGTGGCCTGCAGTGAAATCCCTACTTGAATGGCACATAAACCAAGCTACGCCTCTCCACTTGAAAACAATTCTAATAATAAAATTGATTCTTACGATACACGTCGTAAATAATTCTCTATCAAGTGAATCAAAACTGAATAAATCAGACTTAATTTGTATTGAACGTATCAATGACGGGGAAAATTAAAAATTATTATAGTACGAGTATGTTTACGAATAAATTAATGTCAATTCATTTATGTTTTTGTAATAAAGCGTTTTGCAACGTTTGATTTAAAAAACAGATAGAGGCGAAAATAATTATATATTGCCACATAATGATATTTATGTAGATATTATTTTCTAAATGAAAATAAGAAAACCCAATAATTTGAAATGTAAATAAAATATGATCTTGTAAGACAATTCAAGATCTGTTCTTGTTAGGAATAATTAGAAGCAACAAACCTAATGATTACAAGTAATACTCGTAGTAATTCGCTTAAAGAATTACAGACGCGCGAAGCAAGTCTCAAAATATTGCATGTAGAGTATAACAATTATATCTAATAATTATCTTCTTGATAATAAAATATCGTAAGTACAACAGTATAACTAGGTATGAAATGTATAATAAAAAATGTTTGAAATGCCTTGGTCGAATGAGTGAACTAAAGCGTTTTAAAAATATTATTAATGTATGATTATTATTATATCATCACACCAATTCACTAATGGGATACATAGACAGCACTGAGTACCAAAAATGTCTATCTTTCCAGACTTGATGCGTTTTTTCTACATTCATCACTCTCATCATACATACTAGCCAGTTTCGGAGACTTTTTACAATCACAACATTACAATTCATTTTAAGCTATAAACCCTGATGTCTCCAGCGTTCACTTTGAAAGCAATCCCGCAACAACTATTTCTCTCACAGCAGTACTTTTTTATTTTACACAATACAATTTGATAGGCAGTCGTACCAAAACAAAAGCCGTGTCGCCTACAGGATGCTTCACCCAAATTGGAATACAAAAACATTTGGGATTGACCCGCAGCTACCATATGATGTCAACCAAGCCGTCTGCAAACGTTGGACTGTGTTATCTACAAAGGCATCGTAAGAATAAAGCTAATATTTGAAATTACTCATTAGTATAAAACTATTTTTCAATTCAAAAAATTACACGAAACATGTTTCGGATTGCTAGCAAAACTCCGCAAGAATTTTCTTTATAATGCAACCCATAGCAACGATGGTATGAAGAGTAAACCCGTTCATAGACCTCCGTGGCCCTTGATTGTTATTTACGACTCAAACGCCCGGCCTCTTCCTCATCTCGTATTTAATAAATCGACCCACCAATAATCATGTTGTCACCGCTTATTGCCCTAGACATTTTCCTACGCAATTGTTAAACCGATGATTGCGCTATTTTACAGATATTCTGCATCTGCTCTATATACTGTTATGTATAAATATTGTTGAGCCGCGTTTAATAGCAGTAAATTTAACTGAATTACATTACATATTTAATTGGATGAATACATAAATAAATCAATTGCTTCTTAATATTAATGTCTTTTTATACCCCCCATCTTAACGGTGTATGATAAAATTAGTTTTAAACGAGTAATTATTTTAAAAATCTCTATATTCATATTATTAGTTTATTTATACAATTTTGACCACAGGTAAGTACCTAGCTAGAAGCCTGGCTTTCTTATGTCCATAATTTAATTTATTATCCTCTTTTACATGTTAGTTTTATTTTGAGTTGTTATTGTTTTTTAGATTCATAAAACCTTGTACTTTCAATTTTTTTTTCAATAATGTACTTGCATCAATATCCAACAATGAATTTAACTTTATCATATTGATCATTTGTTATGTATCTATTCAATGACCACGTGACCTCAGTAAAAGTGTAACGCAGTGAATTTTGAAGTTCATTGACATAAAGGTCAAAGTTCAAGGTCGTGGCTTCTTCTTATATCTTCTATATTATACCGATCTTCAATATTTTTTATTATCACAAAAATTTTTTCAACGCCAACATAAACAAGTTGCGGTAGTTTTCAAATACGAGTTTAATAAATTGTTCCTACGAATGATCTGGACAAGCTAACTCACCTTATTATGCGTTGATATTTTTAAATTTCAAGTTCTTATTTTGATGGCACGTCACATCACCATTTCACTCCACGTGTCGTATAGATCGACTCACAACAATAGCGAATGAGAGCGAAAGTAAGACAGTATTCAGTTCTCCTGTTTATTTACATGTGAGATGCTGCGACGTGAGCTGCCGACTGGCGGTAAGGACGTGAGAAGGTCGCCACCGCCGCGCATGCGTCGTGCTACTTACTCACAGTCAAAATCGTCAACGCTGCCAAATTCTTACTTTATTCTAACTACGATCACCTGTGTCAAATAGTATATCTTAGGTGATTTGATTTAGACAAGCAAAAAAAGAAAAATATGTAACGCAAATTATTTAAATTACGAAAATTGTTTAAATTTTTTTTTTTGAATTTTTCCCTAAAAAAAATTTATTGATATCTACGTCAATTCGATGGTTTCCAATCGCGATTTTGTATTTGAAAATGATATAGTATCAGGTACAAAAACTTCAAAGCAGCAGTAGTCCAGAAAATATTTCATACCTAAGTTCCAACATATAAAACTAAAAGCTTGTTAGACTACCAGATTGTAGTATTTTACATACAACCGATAGAAACCATGAGTTTAGTTCATTTTACAGAAAAAGAATTTACTGAGAGGAAGGACTTCAAATATACTGCCTACTCACTGGCCCCCTGGTCAAGTGGTTAGAGATCCTGACTGCAAAACCGGGGGTTATGAGTTCAAATCCCACCCAGGGCAAACATTTGTGTGATGAGCACAGTTATTAGTTCTGTGTCTGATTGTAATAGAAATACCTATATATGTATTATATTGTATGTACATATGTGTGTTTATCAGCTATCCAGTTACCATAACACAGACATTCAATTGCTTAATTTGAAATCGGATCGCTGTGGGTGGGATTGTCCCCAGTAGTTATTATTATTATTATTGCTATATCTGAACATATATTGACTAATTCATAACTTTTCAGAAGTCAGAATATCTTTTATATTGCTCTATTAATATCAGCTTTATTGTATCATGTAAAATTATGTATCCCAAGTATTTTTTAATTCTGCTGAACCTTAAGACTGCATTCATTGCACGAACTTATGGATTACAAAAAAGATGTCTTATTCTTATAAATGTTTTTCAGCTGCAGTAAAGCACAGAAGTATACTCTTTCATGTTCAGCATTTTTTTTATATTATTATAGTTATTTACTTTTGCATTAAAAAAACATATGTTTATATTATAAACAATAATCTTTAAAACATCCAATTTTTTTTAAGTTGTGAAAGTAAAATTGCAACATGCAGTTTGATAAATGGTAGGTAAGTAATTTTAATTTCATGAAATCTTAATAATTTTCAGATTACTACTTTAATAAAATAAGATGATACAATAGCCATAAAATAAAGCTCATTCAAATGATTTTACTGTCAATTGGTAACAAATTTCAATTTCATATAAATATGATTCAAAACAACCACTTTATTGTCATTTGACATTTCGAGTGTTGTAATGACATAAATTAGGTTTATCAGGTGATTATCTGAATTTTAAGTCAACATAAATATCTTATTATCAAACATTGCGAGCAAAATATGAAATATTTCATAGCACCTTTGTTAATAGTACAAACTTCACTTTTGGATAAAATTCATTTGTATAAAATTCCTATTACTACGTAATATATAATTTTCCAAATATATAATACCTGAAACCACCATGTGAGTTGTAAATTACTATAATTAAGATAACACTTTATGAATCTATGTTACAGAGCAACTTTAAACACACAAATATATTTCTTGTAATATAATTAAAACTTATATTTCAAGGAACGAATGCAGGAGCTCCGTTTTATTCATGGTTTGACCATGGACTGTTTTTGAACCTTAAGCAATATAAAAGAAAATCATTTTAATTTCAGCACTAGATCTTAATTGATATCTCATATCTCACCTAGTAAGTTATTAGTAATAACCCATCAATACAGCGTAGAATACAATTATCTGTGATTAATCCTCTTTTTTATACTGTAACAAGTTATTTATTTACATCAGCAGTTTATTCTCTCCTATCATCAACAGAAAAATAGTAATAATGATAAATTTATTTTGTCGTAAAAAATACTGAAATTTATTGAATTCATAACAATAAACATGTTAAAATAAAGTTATTTTAACTTATTTTGTATTATATGCAACGTCAACAATTGCACTGTCATTTTAGACAACCAAGTGACAGAAACGCAAGACTGCCACAATAATACTATTTTTAGAATACGAAAAAAAGGTTTAAGTAAAAACGTTTAAAAATACCAACATAAATTAGCATTAATTAGTGGGTGGTAAATATAAAATTGTTTATTATTTTGATAACTTGCCAATACTAACCATATCTCTTATCGTTATATTTTGGACTGTTTGTTAGTGTTAAATTTTAAATAAAAACCTCTTCGTTATTATTTATGAAGATCTAAAAATATTGTTGCATATGTACGCAACTACTAACGATTTTACTGCTGAGTTGACTAAACACTTTAAAATTATAATTAATAGGAACTACCAATTCGCAGGTGAACTTTTAATCTGAAGTCCAGAATACATACTGATATCATTGTGCTGTTATATTTGTAAACGCTCTTAGAAATCTTAGAATATTTTTGCAAACAGTGGCTGCTTCCAAAAAAAATATTATCAAATCATAGATTACCAGATGCTGATCAACACATGTAGAGGCTAGGATCCAGAGGCTTCTTTCGTTTTTATGTTTTATATCATCTTTTAAACAGTAGCACCATATTTAAACAATATTAATTTAAACTGAAAAACGTAAATACTATGTACTTAAATATTTAATTCAGGCATCTTGAAGCATATCATTTAATCTTCACAAATTCTTCGCGACCCTGACCTAGTTCGCTGGCCTATTCTGCTTGTTAAGCGTTGGAGGGACTAAAAAGATCCAACTTGAAAGCATATTTACTATCATTTAGTTTCTTAAAGACTGTACTACGTAATCCTATTAGGTATTGCAGCTTGCCAACTTAGGGGCGACAGAAAATCTGTATCCTATACCTAACAAATTTCTAAGTATGATTACATATAATCCAAAATGACAGTGATTTCTTACCTAAACCTGACCTAAAACTAAAGCTGTAACAATTACAGATTATTGGCGCGACGAAATAATTGTAATCCACTGCCTTCGAAATTTCCTAAAATCTTGATACGAATTTCTTTCGAGGGTAATTCATCCTGTTCTTGGTGTCATAATATAATTAAGTATAATATGTTGCCAAGGAAGCTTAAAACATTTCTGAGTGAATATGAAGTAGAAAATATAACTTGAATAATTTGCTCTTTACTTGAATATGGCTATCTTTAAAAACAATCTAGAAATAAAGAATTAATTGATATACACAATGCGTGCATTAGGCCGGAACTATGCCTTTGCACTACCGTGCGCCTAGATATTTAATACAAAGGAACCCCATTTCCCAGGTGCTGCTGGCCGCGACACACATTATTATAGGTACCCATGGCTAGGTACTTTTGCGCCGTACACAATCTTGTAATCAGATTTTATCTTGTACATATTTTTTAACGTTTCGCACCTGAATTTCATGTCGTGGCTACTATGACGGCATATCGAAAGACCAGTACATACATACGCATTTACTTTGAAAATAATAAATCATGCCACCTATGATACCACTTTTTATTCTCTCTTTTTCCTTACTTTTGACATAATTCTGCAATGTCATTTGGCGTACACTCTAACAAGATAATCAGCTGTTATAATATAAATCGTTAACTGGGATAACAATGTTAGGCGAGTAAAGAAAAAAAATCAAAAACCTAGACCACTTTGGACAAGACGTATATTAATTTAATTTTAAATAAATTATTAGGTACCTCGGCACTAGCAAATAGTTCGTGACGTTAAAACAAGCAATTTCAGATTACACAATCAATAAATATATTTATTACACTTGTTAATCGAACCACACCTGCATTTTTAGTTTGTTTTTCATTATTCTTTTTTGTACGCAAAGGCTCCCCAATAATACCATCCTAAAAAAGCAAACCGGGATAAACTAAAATATCTTCAAATATGGAGTGCAAAATGAGTTACTATTTCAAAGAAATACATATTTAATTTTCTTATCGAACACTAGCAATTTTGTATGGCTATATACGCCACTAAATAAATTGTCGAATCGTAGAAATAATTCAAATTGGTCAGCATTTCAAATACTCTGTATGTTTCGCAGTATTCGAAAGTTGAATAGGTACATCTTAGTCACAGTAAAGTAGTGTAATCTATTCAATTTGAATATGTGCACGTCACCGTAACATTGCGGCTCTCGCATAACAGACAACATACAATTGTTCCCAGCTCACTATAAGTGCAATGGAAGCTTGGAGTCTCCTAAACAATGTTATTTCCTGCTCCACCCAAGTTTCAATTGAATTCTTGGTTAGTTTGATTCTGTTAAAAAATATAAAAGAGTGTAACCTCAATTGTCCAATAGTTTATCCATGTAAACTGATCTGCTCTCTTTATAATATTACCTTCATCACAATATAAGTCTTGTATGTGCCTGGAGACATATCATATACTTACGCATTGTAGACATAGTTGATGGCCTAAGAAAAGATAGTGTCAAATAACATAAAACTCATATGAATGACCAAGTATGCAATGTAATATGCAGCTAGATAAACATTATTACATACTTAATATAGGATGAATGTTATCTACATTTAAAGTCTTAGGAATTTACAGTTATAAAAATTTTAAAAAGTTACATGATGTCATTATACTTTATATGCATTTTCCTTAACTAAGCCTCTGTCGGTTCCTACTGAATACTAATGGGTTATCAGTGTTAGTAAAAATCCATTATAACAAGCTCGTTTTGAAATTTTATTTATGTAAATTTGCAGATATAATTAATACAAATAATGTTCATGTATATTGGGATCCATGGTAAATAATAAATCTACAACTGGTTTCAAGTTCACTGTCTCATACTGCCTCCCAAACATCTGCAGAATCCAACATGTTAATTTACATGACTCATTGTAATATAAAAAGGCAGTCTCGGAAATGTGGCATTACAAATACTGTCTTATTTCCTAAAGTTTACATAATGAGATTTTTATTGTGATAGTGATAAAAGACAAACTTAATCTATGTGAACATACTACTACTTGAATGGCTACAGTATGCATGCATGACTCATCAGGTTCCTCACATTCTAGGTGATTTTAAGTGCATACCTATGTCAACTAATAAATTCCTAAACAAGTAATGTGACAAACCCTATATTGTCTATATGTCATCATCATCATCACAATTTTTACTAAAGCTATCTGTACATTTTGTGTAATTTAAGACTTCCATCATTAATGCCAATCACTATTCACATCTATTAGGATTGTTTGAGCAGCATGTGTATTATATACATTGCTACAATCAAAGTGGTTATCAATTTATTCATAATCAGCATAATATAATAGTTGCACACAGTTTTTATTCTAGAATTAGGGATTGCTAGCTAAACAATCTAGATACAAATTAAGACTATCCACAAACAAATCATAAATAAACTGATTAACATAAACACTGAAATACTTAGTATGTTGACACTAATGATTTCATGAATGCATCCACATTCACACAGACAGAGAGCTATTCAAATTACTCATCGGACTCTTCATCATCCTTGGGACATACCGTCAACCAGGGGTGCTGAAGACACTCGTATGCAGTGGCTCGCCTATTGGGGTCAAAATCTAGCATAGGTTTCAAAAAATCTGCAAACTCCTCTGCATCTACTTGACTCCACTCATATTTTTCAGTGAGTACAGAAACCAAACCCCATGGTTTTAAGCCAGTTATATTTCTTAACTCACCTTTCTTATTAAAAAACACCTTAGAATATTTTCCAGAAGCAGCAATCCGTTTAGGAATATCTCCAAGGAGCTCTATAATGTGAGCAAGATGATCTTCATCTCGACTATAACCATCACCAGAATGGGGTTCAAATAAGTAGTCTCCGGTTGCCAATTCAAAGGCCATACAAGCAGTGCTCCATATGTCAGCGGAAGTGCCATAGCCTGCACTCAACAACACCTCCAATGAGCGATATTGCCTTGTTTGGATATCTTCAGTGAAATGCCGATGTACCCAGCAAGCATTACCCAGGTCTGCAATTTTAACTTCTAAGTCACACACATCAAATGCCGGGTCAGGTGTCTTATCATTTGATTTACTTTTAGACTCAGAAATAAA
>DWEM01002813.1:0-11520 GCA_018245935.1 Agara belti belti | reverse complement strand
CCCCTTAGTGATAAGGGTTGTCCACCCTTAACATTGTTTGTTAGGCGGTACGAAGTTCGCTGGGTCAGCTAGTTATAGAATATTATTTTGGATTGTCTACACACAAGGCTATCGTTCCAAACTAGGCAAAGATTGTGACTGACTGACTATGGTGACTAGACAACTATTTTACTCCCTTAGGACCACCCCTAATTTCCAAAATCTCATCCTTAGCGCTAGCTTGCGCTATATAAAAAAAAACCGATTTGTAAAATTTCAGGATTCTACGTTCAGTTCATCTCTGGGTCAGTTAGTCAATTTCCTGTTGGTACATACGTACCGTTTATGTAATAAAAGTTTTGTTTCTGAACTGAATATAGACCGTTTATCTCGCCTTGTCAGTGTTTTAGAAACATAAGGCATGCCGATTGCCATTTATCTTTATTGCTTTAAAAACAATTTAAATATAATGCAAATAAAAATAACATTGTACGTTGTTTATAATAACCTATATTGTATTATTTTGTTATTTTACACAAACTTGCTCATATAACAATGAAAATAGCATTATAAAAAGCTTACACTCGCACTATCTTGAATTCGAAAAACTTTAAGTGAAGATGGTTCAGAATTAAGTTTGCGACTTTCCTGGATCGGAAGGCCTACCTGGTTATCGCGGTGGCGCTTACGATATGGTCAAAGTCAAAGGTTTGGTAGACGCCAAACGGGTTTTCGTTGCGATCTGAAGGTTAGGTACTCGTATGGCAGCTCGACACGAGCATTTACACCTCCTCGGTAGCAATACATATGTTATTGACCTCATGTTACTAATTAGATAACGATGATGAACGGTTTCACAATACCTTTTACCACCAATCTTCTTTTTTGTTCTCACGTGTTGTTTGTGAGAAAACTTATTAGCAATGGTCTATCACCCTGGCCAACTGCGGATGGACAGACTTGACGCATCTCTGAGAACATTATCCAAAACTTTAAATTGTACAGGTTTCTTCACGTTTTCCTTTACTGTTTCAGCGCGTGATGTTCAACTGTCAATTTACAGAAAGCACTTTGAAAATTCAGAGGTGGGTGTCATGTTTCATCATGTTCATGGAGTCAAATCCAAAAATACGTAATATACACTTAAGGACAATCAATAAATTGCCGTCTGCTAGAAACTCTTGGCACTCTTAAGAGAATACCTTTTCAAACGTGACGTGTTAATGTGCAAGCTTGATCTCTATCCTACAATAAGATTAGCCTACGTCTTCGAGTCGCGGCTTCAGGTACTAGCCGTCCTCCTGTGGTGTTCACGATTTGTCGTGAAAGCTCCCATGCGGTTGGCCAACGAAAGTGAAGTAATTCAGAGATAATGTCGCCGCGGGCCCACAACCTGCGGTGAACGTGTGAGGAAATTCGTCATTGGGTAATGCGACCTTTGCGTTCAGATGGAACTTTCTCTGGCACGTCGTCCCTTCGCGCGCGGCTCTTTGGAAACACTAAAGGGACATTACAATGCGAAATTTACTATTATCTTAACAGAGAATCCTTGTTGCCTCTGTTAAAGACACGGACTTATACAGACGGACAAGAATTTTGAGAATCGATTTGTTTAACATTACAGACACTTTTTTCACCCTTTCCTCTTATTTATTCGTGTTACGTAATGACTTCAAATACAATGTAATTATGCGAGTTTTGGTCATCCTTACGAAATGTTATCTTACTCGTATTTACACGAGATAACGAGCGGCCGTGACATTAAGGTCAGTTTTGAAGGCGTGAAGGATTCTTTTTTATAGCTGGCCTGTTGCTGGTCCGGTAGATAGTTGCGGGTTCGGCGGTAAAGATTTCATGTCATAGGTCTACTGATGTATCTGTGACAGCCGCTCAATGGCCAAGTTATACTTTTGGTTCGATGTGTAGGGTTGGTACAGTTAGGCCATCAGCTAGACAAAAAGCACGGAATGTTCAATATCTCTACTTACAGACCTGATCATCAATTTCTTCAAGTTTTCAGAAACTTCCAGACCGCCATCGACCAGTATCTGTCTGACTTTTTAATTTGTTGAATTTTTTTTAATTGGTAGCAAAACAAAAGTTGGATAGATCGATAGAATGTTTAATATTTATTTTAATCGCTAGTTTACTTGCTAATTATTCACACCGACGATCTTAGTAGGTGCAAAAATAATTATAACGTGTGTTTGGGATTTAGCAAATACGTAATACCTAAGCTTGTAAATGTCAAGGAATTATGTCGTCATTGTAGCTCGCACTACGGAATGGCTTAACAAAGTGATTGATGTAAAAATGTATCAAGGTATATACTAAGGAACGAGGGCTCCTCTTTAGATTTTAGAATACATTATTTAGCAAATCACCTTAATAATTATATCTATTAAATTAGTCATGCTTGAATGTACATAGGATTTTCTTATTGCTTATTCGAATAGGATAGGCGTCTCCTAGGTCTCAGTATGAAAACGATTGTTTCCATGGCCTACTAGTATTCATACAGGTCAATCGGCAAACCTTGGACAACATTATGGTAAATTCCTCATATGTTTCCTCACGATGTTCCTTCACTATTCTATCGCCTGAGATTCGATCTGAAAACAAATGACTTTTATAATCGATAATTCGTTCCAGATTCGAACCTAGATTAACGGCGATTGAAATTTAAACATAGCGGCTGTCACGAGTCTTGTTATTTCATCATAAATTGTAACGAAACCCACACAAGCTGTCGGGGGCCAAATCTACCGTTTCATTGTTTTTTATGCTTTCTGCTTATAGTATTTCCTAGCTGTGCTCGCGACTTCATCCGCGTTTAAATTTAAATTCAAATAAAACAAGCCTAACATGCTCCTTATTACTTCCAACTATCTGCCAGTGAAAGTCCCTTCAAAATCGGAGCAGTCGTTCCAGAGATTAGCCGGAAGAAACAGACAGACAGACAGACAAAAATTGAAAAAAAAAAATATCTTGGTATATGTACCATACAAACATAAGCATTGAGTAAAAAGGGCTTATTTTAATATTACAAACAGACACTCCAATTTTATTTATTTGTGTAGATTATTGCCGCTGTCACTTTGTTCTGTCGCCTACACCTTTACGAGTCCGGTTTCGAACAGGTGGCCCACGTTTCTTTGTAAATAATAGTAAATACTATTGTTGCTGATAACCGACACGGTTAAGGAGTGACCATATGATACTGTTCGCGTTTTATTTTAATAACTAAGCGCGTAATTGGACGCCGACAGTACGGCGGTTACATACCCTGTGTGATTAATGTAAGGTAAACGCTTCATTATCTACACTCATTTATTTCTACATTTAAGTTGTCAGTGAATGTAACACTACTGAGACTTATAAACTTGAATATTAAATTTCGTGGTAAGTATATTTCCTGTATTTCAATAAGCATCGTGTTCCGAAATTTTACTATAGGCCTCTCCGTTTTGTGAGCGATGACGTTTCCAAGGTCATTGGGGCTAATATCTAAGCCCCATTTTAAGAGCACTCTTTGATTTAGTCAAACGGTTGATATCAAAGTTTATACCTATTTGTTAAATAACATCTATTTCTACCCTGTTCCAGGTTTAGGGGTAATCGGTGACTATGATCCATTACCATTCAGAACAAATATTAATGCACGAGTATTTCTTCTGTCTTGATATAATCTGTATTTAATAACGATCTATGTATTAGGAAATTTTCTCTCGATGCCATTAACTTCATGCCTCACTATGCGTGACTTAATGACATCGTTAGTCTGCGAATGAAAATAATTAAAATGTTGAGATTAAACCATTGTGATTTAAAAAAAATTTAAAAAGAAAGTAGCATATATTTAAAAAAAAAGAGAGAATCAACAAAACCTATCAGGCGTCACATACCGCACCGTGCAGTACACAGTTAACCAATTACATTTTCCATATAACCAATTTTGCGAGGCAATTTCTTGTCACCCGGGGCGGAAGCAACGGGATCCGTTTCAAGTAATGAATATTGAAAGAAATCGCCCGTTACATTAGGTTCAATGTCTTTTTGAGCAAATGTAACCCGTGCTACAGAATGCCAGCCGCGGACCGGTTTTAGAGTCGAGAGTATTCTGATTTTGCGTGGATTTTGCAGGGTTGGCAGGTATGAGTCTGTCTGGCAGATAACATGGCTGATGCGGTTTAAATAGAACGTATTCAGATTTTGCAAAGTTCCCAGATATAAGCGTTTGTCTGGCTTCAACGTGCTTATTGTTATTTAAAATACTCGTCAAGACATAGCGAAAACTCAACTCTGTAGTTTTAAAGGTTACGTCAATAAACCGAACATTTTTTGTAGAGACAAAATACAGATGCCACGCTTTTAATAACGAATAGTTAATGAAAATTTTCAATATCACAATATGGTTAACTTATTTGCGGGGAATCTAACAGATATCAGTATGATTTTGTTTTTTAACAGTCCAACTATGGTTATTTCAGCATATCGAAGTGTTATAAGAAGAGAATGCGATTCAATGAACAAGGTGCCTCACATTACCCATGAGGGTCACGTTTTTAACAGCTGTACTTCATTTGTCAATTCGTCATTCCCTTACACGGTTCTATGGTGCGATTATTGTCAAAGGTAACCCTGTGTGCGATGAAGTCGTGCGTGGTATTATGCGGTAATCGCATACCATTCACATGGCCCCAAGGATCATACTCGTAACGAACTGGATCTTATTAGCCTCCTTCCCGGATGTTTTTATTTTACGACCAATTTATATATCAAGTTTATTATGATTTGCGCAAACGAGTTCATTTTTACGTGCGCGCACGCAGTTTGCCTAAGTAGCTTTACTGGCGATCCCTTGCATTCAAAGGCAAAGTATCGTCTTATTAAAGCATCAATGTATTACGTTAGAATTACTGCTGGGATTGTTATTGTAATGTGCATTTTATTATACTGCAATAAAAGGAATATTATAAGTGCGAAAGTGTTTCTTTGTGTTTGTCCTACTTTAACGTCAAAAAGGAGCAATGGGTCGATGGATTTTTTTGGTTTTGGAGACAGTTTAACGGCTGTGGAGCGATATAGGCTACTTTTTTCGCGGAAAATATTTCACTTACATAGAAAAACATGTTTTAAATATATTCTTTTGACCACGTGATTGACAGCTAGTTCAGTTATAATTATACACATGTTATAACGCACGGGTTCTCAAACTCAATTCACCTACTGCCCACATTGAGAATCGAATCAATTTTATTTTAAATATTCCGAATGTATCAGGAACATACGAGTATTCCTACCCTCTCTGAATAACTTCATTGCCTTGTATGTTCCTCTAGCTAGATCCGCCCTGAAGACTGCTAAAAACGTCTTAAATCGTGGTGATAAATTTGGTTTAGAATGTAACTAGCCCGTTGGTGGACTGTTTTGAAGATGTGACTGCTAAGCCGCAAAACAAACTGTAGTTATTCTGTAACCGCATGCATCGCCCGCCCTTCCGTAATGACGCATGCACCTAACGTAATTTTTACGTGCTGCCATTACCTGAGCGTAAAGTTATCTAATCAAGTATTTACATATTCGTGTAAAGTGTGTATGTATGTTGTCTCGTTACAATTACGGAGGTTTTGCCTATTATGAGATCAGATTGCTGTGTCTGAGTAATCTAAATACATAATATTATTTTATCATTGCATTCTATTATTGTGTTTGATCGAGGTTTTTTAGATGTACTAAAATATGAATTTGATAATATCGCTGTCGACATTCTAAAAATATCTTAAAGAGCGTGCGGATGTCGAGCAATCACGTGTAATTTTCACAATTTGTTATCATTTCCGATCTTCGTGACGGCTCAATCTTATCGCATGATCGTTCTGATAAAATATTTCGATCATCGCGATCGGCATCAGTTCAATAATCATCTTTAAGTCTTACAATTTAAGTGCATGTAAAGAACATACAACCCATTTACTGCTCTGGCCTTTAAAACGAACCAAATGTTTCTTGGTTTGAAAATAGAACACTGCTGCAACCCGTATTACATCCCACTGATGGGCAGGTGTCACTCCCACCAGTGCCGGAGGTCCGGACAGAAGTTTTTAGGTCTGGATATGATGGTAACAAACAATACATCATTTCAAATTTAGTTCCTTTTCCTAGTCGTTGAAGTGTTGACTTGGTATGAACATTTGTGTAGCCATTTGCAGATAAAATTATAAGTCACATAGAAATAGAATCAGAATAATTTCGTACGAATTAATAACTGTTACCTGTAATGTTTATTGTAAGTTATGGAAATAAATAAATAACTACTCTGAAATCTCAAATAATATCCATAATATACGAGTAAGTATTATATTGCATGTATTGTATATTTATCAGCGGTCCGGTTACCATTACACAAGCATTTAATGGCTTATTTTGGGTCCAAATAGCCGTGTGAGGAATTATCTCTCAATAAAAAAACAATATTATTATTGAATATAGTGAATTATATTTATTAAACGCTGTTTATTCTTATATTACCATCATATTGACTATTTTCCTGTATTACTAATATTATTTATGTTAGGAATCGTGCAAGAAGAATGAAAATACATGAGTAATATTCGTTTATTTGCAAAAAATATTTATGTCTGTCTTTTGATAGCCTATATATTTCTACCGATGTTAATTGATATATTTTTTTATTAATTACTGTACTAGATCTTACAGGTTATCTTCTACGTTTCCTTACCTTTTGAGTATGTAGGCATTAATAAAGATTAGGAGCAATATATTATTCTTTGATGCGCCACAAAATGGGGGACCAGATAAGATAATCTCGCCGAAATCTAAATGCTTAACGCCGATAAATAACGGAGACGTCAATAAGTAAACCCATATGCAAGACAGGGACAGACTGTCTCTGAAGGATTTTTGCTAACCTCAAAGTCGAATCGACATTATGAAATTAAATTCACAAATTACGACAAATTAAATTGACAAAACTACACAACGCTCTTCCAACTGTGGGAGTGGATCTACAGTCGTAGCTAGTCTGCCATTCCAAACTGCTAAATGAAAGAGATCTATGGACTTTTGAAATTACCGATTCGCTTCGGATACAGCCCGCTACGGATTTGCACTTCCAAGGGGAACTCGTCACGGCACGCACCATGGGAAACCACCTTTATACGGCCGGGAACTTGTAATTATAAGCAATAAAAATTATTTAAGTAGATAAGTATGTTACACATTGCGTGATTCTTCCGCGAACGCTATATATTGTTATCTCTTACCCTACATCTTAACGATCTCGGTTTTTCAAGTTGCAGTTGTTATTACCTGGTAGTTATGCTGTAAAACGACGAACCAGAAACGAGGCTTCGTTTCGCGCCTTGAAATTCCATTTGGCAAAAACGAACCCGGAGGATCCGATGAGGATGGAACTTGTCCATCCGGCGCGTAGTTCTATGTAGAAACGGTGACGTTGGCATCAGTTCGAATTTGTAAATATCTTGTTTCGCACAGTTCCTCTCTCAGTGAAGGCAATACTGAAAGATACTTGTAATATAAACGGTCCGTTTGCGAGATTACCCGCGCACTGTTTGTCTAAGCGGTTTGCCTTGAGTCACGCGGCGGCTTTTTGTACATGTTATTTATTTTTAATCTGTGAACACCGCGTTCGCACTAACATGTGTACATGTTAAATAAACAAAATTCACGTGCAACATTACTTAGTGCGTAACAGATTTTTTGGGCTCGGTTTGCTACTAAAGTTTTATATCGATACTCTACTAATACATATAACAAACGCGGAAGTGTTTTTTGTTTTGTCGTTCTTTCACTTCAAAACGGAGCAACGGCCATATTTGTTATTTACAGTTGGACGGTTAGGGATTGACATATGCTAGGTTTTTCGCGGAAAGATATCTCATTTGCTCGGGAAAACACGATTTAATTAAAGCGCTATATATGGTGTTACGGGCACAACGGGCATGACGTGTGAACAAAAGAAATTATTTTAAATACGCGGACGAAGCTGGTATATGTTTTTGGTTTTTCTTAACTTTTTCGTTTTTAACCCATGTATGCATTTTTGTCTTAAGGAATTAAGTATAATAAACTATGACATTTTTTATCGTTAAATGACTAACGATCGTTTAGGCGAATTATGTAAGTTTTACGATAAATAATATATTTAATATACGGTTTTTGTTTACCATGTACTTCTGAAGTAAAAAGAAAAGTATAACGGTAATAAAATAACACTCTTTTTTCGACGCACTTGGAAAATATGGAATGAATTTAAATAAATATCTTGCGAGACGTTCCTGAAGCTATAACATGGAGCTATTCAAGAAAGGCGGGAAAAGAGCTCTACAGAGACACCACCGCATTAGCATCCACCAGTACTTACTACCAGATAAAAAAATAGCCATTTAAAATACGTCCATAATTATAGAATGCGTTAACATTTTTTTCCAACCAAATCGTTGTTACCGACGACGCATTTCCATTACGGTTTAAGTAAATTGTGGAGACACAGAACTTTTGAACTAATTTGAACTTTACTACTTTAATAATTAGGCGTGTAATCCCATTACGATTGAGGGTCGAGCAAATGGTGCGCGGCCGCCATCAGACCTCACCTACATCCGTCGGGTCACTGAACTCGCGGAATTAGTTCACGATCAAATGATTTTATGTGTCATTTCGAAACGTCTGTGTTTAATACCCATGATTTATTTACTCTTCAATGTTAATGTCAGTGCGTACAGCGCTCCACAATGGACACGATTGAATAATACATATGTCATATGCATATATTATTGAATAGAACCTAAATAAAGTGTTTATACATTATACTTTTAATCTTGAACCAATAGGAACACTACTATTCGTTAGGCAAAGAAATCTTGGTCTTCAATTGTAACATTCTTAAAACAAAAGCCCAAATCTGTGAAATTGAATTAGTCTTTTATACGTTAATGAGGTACCAAACACAAAAATAACCTATTTTCGCACAAAAACGATTAAGTATTCGATGCGTTGTCGATTAATAATAATAATAGTAATATCTTCAGATGTGTCACACAGTCATCTGATTTCAGACTATGTCATCATCGTAACCAGACAGCTGATAAACATATGGTAAAGGTCAACGCCACATTCTACCTCTGTCACATTTCTGTAGTTAAAGGTCGTGAGCACATTCGCCTGCACCTCTTGTGGTATTATGACATAAAGTGCTGAGTACGTTGAACTCGGCAATTTATTACGGTGATGTACGATTCTAAATTTATTCGGTCACCTAGCCCTTTGTGGAGTTTCTCCGGTGTAATCGTTATATGCAAGTAGTCTAACTTATTATCGGCGACCTCTTTGGTTTGTTAAGCCATGTAAGTAGTAATTAAGCAAATCGTTTACAATTTTTGTTATACTTGTATTACAGTGCTGTGCGGAATGACGTCACGATCTCGCTGAAGCACTCCCTTTCGCCACTTTTAGTTACGTATTGTTTTTCCTTATTTAATTTAATTTTTGTACAAACTATATGGCAATAAAGACGTTTTTCATTTTCTTGTATTTTTTAAAATGTATAATGCTTAAATACAACAATTTAATTTTTCTCCGTTTTCTCGGCCCTTTTAATGTTCCAATGCGGGACACTTGTTTTGGCAATACTGAAATATGACAACTTCATTGCTGTTTTGAAATTGTAAATTTAAAATGTGCACTTCAATAAAGACAAAGTAAGGAGAATGTTAATATAGATTAAGAACCATTATTGTTTTAAATGACTGCAATAGTCAGACGTTTGGATACAATCTCAAAGATCCTACAATGTAGCTCGCCCCGCGTCTGAGCCGCCAACAACTTTTACGTAACTGCAGTACATCTCGAACGTGGTATGAATGAAACATAATGTAGGCGTGTAAATATGTATGATGATATGTCTGTAGTAAAAACCTAAGTATCTATGTACGAGTTGGCCTTGTGGTCGGTGTTGCCAAGTTAGAAGTGATCACATCGTAACCCATATATCATCAGTCGAATGTATGCTGCACTGTTTATGTATAAATTAATGAATTAACTTCAAAAGTTGGAAACAATAATTTTCCTCGTGACATCAATTTATTTATGACGTTAAATATAATTATATATTCCACCGTAATATAAATTTGAAATGATTTGGTTAATAATTTCAAAGTGTTTAAGAATATTTGTTGTATCAGAAAACTTCTCTTCCGCTCTGAAAACGTCATTAGCAGGATAATCGTACAGTTGAGGAAAAGTAATAGGATATACGAATTATTTACTCTATACATTAATTTTCATCTATACCTATGCTATATGATAGCATCCTAATTGGTTATGTAGTTGACTATAATAAAGCATTTCAAGGTTATTAGACACACCTTTGACTCTTCACAGCGCGTGCATTTAGTTGACGTTCCATTTTTGAATTACGTCAAGCGTCGGAAGAAAACAGCGGGCATTATTTCAACAAACCCTCTACTATCGCGGCTCACTGAAATGAACCGTATCACCCAGGAATTATGACTCAATATAAACTTCGATGAATCTTGTTTCAATTATCTGGCTGTTTGTAAATTTCGTTTGAAATCTGTGTACCCAATTTTGAGGTAATGATGCACAATTGATACTTGAATGTGAATGTTTATTGACATTATGTTTTCATTTTTAATCTGTTGTAGACGGTTGCAAATTGGATATGTGACATTATAAATAATGAAATAATTTACGCATTCAATATTCGATATTCGATATTCGAACAAAAATTGTTTATTGTATTTCAAACAACGATTAGAATTTAGTTCTGAGATTTATATACGATGCGTATGCCAAATGTTAGATTGCGTGAATGATGACGATCAAGTAAATGGAACAGTTGATAAATATAATATCATTCTATTTTTTACTAGCCTTAAGATAACGTGTTATTAATGGCCAGCGTGGCGTAGTAGAAATATTTGTAAGATTCAATTCATTTATCGTAACATTTGACCCAACTACAACACCTAGTCTGTTGACCCGCCTACGGTAACCCGACACCGCTAGTTTATGTAACTCATTGAAATGCAATGCGAGTTTATTTTAAATTCTATTACGTTTTATAATCTGTAGCGTGATCTACATTATTGTTTTTCAAAATAGACAATTGTAAAACATGTTTATACAGCGCATTGGAACTGCGTCGATAATTTTAAATTCAAATACGAATTAGTTACAGCTTACGGTGACTGCTATCTATACCTATTCTGCGAGACGAGTTTGTACCCTAGTGTTGATGCCAAAACCTTATCTAACGTATCTATATTAATATGCATACTATGCATTAATGCAATAACTCTGTCTGTCTGTTTGTTGCGTTTCACGGCCGAACCGCTCGGCCGATTGTAATGGAATTTGGTATGATAATACCTTGAAGCCTAGGAATGAACAAAGGATAGTCTTTATCCCGATATTCTCACGGATCGAAATCTACGCGGGTAACATCACGGGCCACAGCTAGTACTTAATATACAT
>DWEM01002812.1:0-11523 GCA_018245935.1 Agara belti belti | reverse complement strand
GGGGTCGTTATTTACACGGGAAAAACTTTGTGACACATTGAAGTCCACGCGGGCGGAGCCGCGGGCAAAGCTAGTAATTTATAATATCTCTAGGATGTGCAGGTTTCCTCACGATGTTTTCCTTCAGCGTCACTATGAGTAGCGACCCGGTCCAGCAGTGGACAAACAAAAGGGTCGAATAAAAAAATCTTTGTCGTCAGCAGGACCCTCGCTTGTTTTTGACAGCCATGTTATTAATTGGAAACACGTATTTTAACTTGCCATTTCTGCTCGCATTACATTAAATGCGGCTGTATCCCGATTTTTCTCCAGAGGCAGTAGCCGTCATGAATTTTAATGTGTTCGTTCAGATGGCATCACTCTTTGACCGTTCAGTGGTCCCGGTAAATCACGGTCATCAATCCAAACACGCTTCCTTACACATGAGACACAAGATAGATTTTTCATCTGCCTTTCGACCGACGTATTTCCGATGACCTGACAGGTAACTGCTGATACTGGTGAAATCTTATTCGAATGTATCATGAGCTATGCACGTTATCAACAAGTTTTATGATTATGCATCTTAAAACCGCTATGCGATATAATTTTCTTTTTAAATTAATAATTTCATATCTATTAAAATATTTAGAATGTACAGATTTTCTCGTGCTGTTTTCCGGAGTCGTTGTAGCAGGTGATCTTTTTTTTAATGCTGATAACTTTGTAAAGTGGGGCGTGGCAGAAATAGGAACGAATTACATTCGGAGTAAGAAGCTAAAATGTAAACCTCAAAATTATCCCTGTAGATATCTATTTTCTTTCATTGTTTTTTATTAAGTTACAAAAGGATAATCGAATTAAATGCATTCAATCATAAAAGACAATTGCGGCATCATTACCATTTGCGTGACTTTCAGCTATTCATAACAATATTGATTCGCCTTGACTTCTATTTATAATTTTACCGCGAGCTGTCATAAATTCTAACAGATTTTATTTATTAATATTGAACATTATGGAGTTCTTAGAAATAAACAATTTTTAACTCACTGAAAACAGGTAATAGTTGTACACTGCTATCTATTGGGTATTGCATAAACTAAAGTGTCTTAGTTCATTTTAGTGGTACGCCATCTATTGGCAATATAAAAGACTACATGTTGCATTGGAAATAATGTCGTCTGTTTCACCCTAGATGGCAGTACACAATTATCAAATACTGCTATTTACCACTAGATGGCAATAATTGTGTCAATTTAAATAATATGTAGCTACTATTATTGCTTATGACAGTTATAACAGTTCAAATTATTTTGAGTTGTAGGTTAGTTTTACACACTTATATCTTCTCCCTATGATAGGAGAGCCATGTCCAGAAGTGGGACAATAAAAGGGTCTGAAAAATCATTGATTACTTAGTGCTAGCCATAAAAAAAAACAAGACAGGTCAAGACCAAGACAAACTTCATATATTTCATTTAAGATTTTAGCGCGCTTTAACACTAAATATTTATCCTTACATTGGTATTTCTCGCTTCTCTCGGTTTATAAATGTCCCAAGTTATCGCTTAGTTTGATCTTAGATGGGACCACAGAGATATGAACGCACAGATAGAGACTGTTGATGTATTAGAAAGATTAAATAAAGACAAAGATATTTACTTGCTGAAATGTGGAAAGATAATACATTTAAAGATTTTACAAAACTATCAGTTACAAATTTAAAATCCATAGAAAACTGTTAGTTTAGTACTCAATACTGTACATTTTGTATATTTTTTTTTTAGTACAACTGGTGCTTACATTGAATGATAACTTTTTTATTTACGAATAATAGTTGTCCCTCATATCTCTGTGTTGTTGATAATTGAGTGGATTACATAAAAATGCATAGATTTTCCTTGCTAAAGTAATATAAAATGTCACGACACATCTACCGAAATGGCCCGGCTTCGAACGTTCGGCAACAAACTTACAAACACATAATTACATTACTAACAAAATTAAGTAACACGGACAATTCCTACTATAGGTCCAGATGGCTGTATGTTACTTTGTATCGCGATATTATTGTCATGTTATCAAAAACTTGCATAACAAAGTATAGATAATATATAACTTTTCCAATGCTAATTTTCTTAGCGCAAAATAAGGCAAAATCTACATCGTTGATATACAAAGACATCAGTCGTAATTTAATTGATGAAGACCGTGATAAAGATATAGAGAAACAAAGAGAGATAAATAGAGAATGATATTTCAGTGGGAGTATAAAACGTGAGATATCCTGGAACTTGTTTATTTAATTGTTTGTAATTCATTCACGAGTTTGTTTAACGATCGGTGTCACTTTTGGGAACGTTAAGAATCTATTTCGGGATATGTAAAGTAGGGATCATAATTGTGTTTATACGGGATCTTGTTTATGTAAATTTTGCTTGTGTAAATCCCGTTTCTGTTTATAATAATAATGCTAGATCGTGTAAGGTCTGTAAAAAATTTACATGTTACATTTTGGGACAATCTCAATCGCATCCGTTTAGTCCCAAATTGGACAGATACTGGGGTATAGCAATTGGACGCTCTGTTAAACTATAAACATTTGAATACATACTAACATAGATAGGTTTTACATACATATACAACTTACAAAGTGATCTATTTAACGGATATGGTAAATAATCAGTATTAAAATAGCAGGAACCAGCGGACGATTGGTCTAGAGACTAGACCACGGATAATTTTTTTTAAAAAAGACTTTATTATGAATTTTTTTTTGTTGCCTTTTTTGTAATGTCGTAACTTCTTTTTTCACTTTTTCACATTATCCTTATATATGTACATAAGTGTCGATATTTTTTTTATTATGTTTTAGATGAGCCTATGTTATAGCCTAAATAAAGTTTCTTTCTATCTTTCTAGTGGTTTGATTAGTCTCACACTCCCGGGGTCCTGGGTTCAAATCCTCACTCGCACCTCTGCAAGGTAGGCCAAACGTTTGGCTGTGACGTATTCTTAATCATTCCAGGTGCCACTTAGGCAAAAAGCACTGAGTTCCAAATATCACTATCCTTACAAATCAGACGTGCTTTTCCTATAGGTTTTCATGACTTTTACATAATTATTCCAAATGTTATCTTAATCGGTTAAGTGGAATCAGTTTAAATTTAAATTACAACAAGTAATTAAGTTTTAATGTAACGTTCAAATTGGATTAAGCAATTAAGTCCTAATGTAAGTGAATTCTGGAAGTCTCTGTGAGAATAATTTTCTCAAAACTTATCTCTACGCATTAAAGGTACACGCTACAGATTATGCCACCAAGATTAAGACGGTAATCATTAAAAGCAAAGTAGTACTAATCGTATATAAGCGTTTGATCAAACTCAACTTGAGTCGCGGTAATTTGTGAGGCTCGTAGTACTTTTGCTTCTTGGAGTTCATCCCTTAAGCTTGCACAACATTTTGCTTAAGACCAAGCGTTTGTATGAGTCTAATGCACATTGTTTTGCACAATGACTTTCTCTTGGGCCATTCTTTGAAGAAATAGCAGAATATGTTTTCATTAAAATTACTGCTATGTATGAATTCCGGGACACCAAGTCTAAGCTCTCTAGATCAAATACGTTAAAAATGGCTAACAATTAAATATTTATGATAATAATTGATATCAAAATAATAGATGGAAAGAAAAGCGAAGACGATAAACTTTATAAAATACCTCTTGGTCTAGTGGTTAGATACCCTGATTGCATAGCCGGGGTCGTGGGTCCGATTCCTAACCAGGATAGACATTGGTACTGAACGCAGGTAATAAAAATATGTATATAAAGTAATTAAAATATATACATATATTTAAGTATGTACATATTATATGTAAAAATGTAAACAAACTTGAACACGCTCGTTCACCACTTTCATATGAATAAAATCTAATATCTGCTCCTAATATCCATTTCAATCTAATAATATGCGCGTGGAATATTAAGCGCTTAAGATCCAAACTAATTATAAGACCATTAAGCCCATTCAAGCCTCGAATTATATGCCAAACACTATTGTCTTGGATGTAACGAGCAATTTCCCCAGCCCGGCGGGATGGTTAATTAAAATCTATCAATGTCGGGACTAACAGGTTGTCTTGGGCCGAGTAATACATGGAAGGCCTAAGTAAATATTAAACCCACCAATAAGATTTTAATTTAGGCCCGTCTGACTTTTCTCAATTGGATATTACAATATTTTATTTTTTCTTTTTGTCACTAGTGAAGGTATTTTTTGTGAAATATCATGAAAAGTAAAATGCAATGATTAATAATAACAATATCTGAGGACAAATGCACACACGGCTATCCGATTCCAAATTAGGCAATTTAATGCCTGTGTTATGGTAACCGGACAGCTGATAAACATACATATATACATGCGATATACTACTTATATAGATATTTTTATTATGACCAGACACAGAATAAAGAAATGTGCTCATCACACAAATGTCTGTCCCGGGTGGGAATTGAACCCACGACCTCCGGTTTTGCAGTCAGGGTCTCTAACCACTCGACTAGAAGGCCAGTCAGTGATTATAATGTTATGCGTTTACTTTAATCTCACTAAGCCGGTATTCGGCAGTAAATTGGCTTTGGGCCTTGAAGAACACGCCCTAAGAACATTATCAAAATCATCCTCTTCTAGAGATCTTCTTAGACGCTCCAGACGAAATATTGCGTGAAAATTATCACTATTTTTTATGATTGGATGTTTTGCTATGAAAACGATGGAGGTTAAGGTGCCGAAGTCTCGGCTAACAGCGACGCGGTAAATAAGTATATTTACGTTCTGATCTCGTTCCTTACATTACCATTCGCAAACAACACAGCAATTTATATGACGAGAAACCGGAAAGGCTCTGCCCTTATTAACACAGCTCTGAGATCACTCTGTTTTGGTGCTAAGCTTTTCCTGTAACTGGGAGCTACATAGCCTTTTCATTGTTCCTTTTACTTTTGCTAGTTTCTTCGCTGATATTTAGCAAATGTTCAAATTATATGATATGATATGATATTTAGAAAATGTTCAACGGTTCGAAATTATAAAGATACAGTACAATAGTGCTTTTATTTTTTATTGGCTTGTGCCTGCGACTTCGTCCCGCCCCCGCCCCCGCAATTCCCTTTGGAGATGGAATTTCGTAAAATGTGTGTTCAGTTCACCTCGACGTATCACTACATATAATATTATTATACATGTGTTATTGTACAAATAAACCTTCCTCTTGAATCAGTAAATACTATTAAAAAAACCGCATCAAAATCCGTTGCGTAGTTTTCAAGATCTAAGCATACATAGGGAAAGACAGCGGAAAGCGACTTTGTTTTATACTACGTAGTGACTAGCTAGTCAAAAGAATTTACTTTGTTCCCGTGTCATATTGTTATTGCATCCGTAGCGCCATCTATAACGCTTGCTTGATTAAAACGTGTTTTCCCGTGAAAATGACATATGTAAGTATATTTTTTATCTATTCGGTTAGCATCGCCTAATTTGCGGTACGTCTGTGCGATTATGCAAACTATCATTAAGCCAACCATTAATGGACGTAAAGAAAATTCTCAGATAAATACGAAAAGAATTTGAGTAAAATTTAAAAAGAATTCCAGACAAATTTAAATAAAATTCTCTTTCAAATGTTGAATATCTGCGTATAATATCAGCATTACGATTAAAATTTTCGTTCGAGCACTTTCCATGAAAAGGGACTCCATTTGGACAGCGTTCCATTTTGAAGAAGACTTTAAAACAAATCGTAATTCACACCTTGGTACTTTACGTAAGCGCATACATATATACAATATCGAAATGTCTATCTGTGCTTACAAAATAGCTATCTTGCAAACAACTCCTACAATTCTTGTGCGTTTGTCTGCGTGTTCGTTCGGAGTGATCTTAGAAATAGCTAAACCGATTTTGATGGGACTTCTGATAGTTAGAGAAGTTTCCAAGGCCGTATATAACCCTTTTAAAATTGGATAATGTTTGGATTTACGTATTATAGTTGTCGTACGGGCAGGTTTTAAAAATATACATTATAAAACTTAAAAAAATCCAGAACCTACATCTAGGTTGATTGCCAGACTGCCTAATCAAAACCCACTCTGAAATCGCTGTGTTTAGATATATGAGATTTTGCACGAAGGTCCATGAAAATATATCCTTCAAAGTTTATTATTTCTGAAGTTGAGAACGTAAAAATTATAATATAAAGTAAACATTATTTTTGAAAGTGATATTTTATATTTTACTACGAGTATTCAATGCGAGTGAAACGGCTTAACGCACCTAGAATACATTAAATTAACAAAATAATTTAACTTATATCACTTAGTTCGTTATAATGGATGACTAATAAATGTAGTTAGGCAAGGCGTGTCACTTAACAAGTTATATGTAAAGGAGATGTTGTCAAACGGGAGCATCCTTCGCGTGCTCTGGCTCCGACAGGCAAAGGTCGTTACTAAAAATCCCTGTGAATTCCAACCCTCTCATATACCTGTCAGCGGCCAAACATTTCACTTCGGTTAGGATTTTCCAGTCCGACGGGATAATCCGTCTTACCCGCTACCCGCTTACTGTTTCTCTAGTAGACGTATTAAGACGTAATACTTACTACTACTGTTACTTAGCAAAAAATAACTAAGTGGAATAGTGATTCTACATTCGAATCCTGAACCGTCTTCATTACCTTTTTTATTTCGCTGATCTTTCTTCGCGTTATCGCCGGCCTGGACCTATTTAGCTGTCACCTTGTACGCTATTAATCTTTAGTTGTCACCTTTTTCACTCGCTCTATCTGTCTCGACGCAACGTAACTAGCTTTCTTTTGTTTGTGTCTTCGTATTGTTTGTTGCAGACAGCGTATCGCTTAGTCCCACAAATGTAATTAAAGTACAAACTTGAGATGGGTCCGTAATTCATTTTGATGAGAATTCCAATGGAGTGTGTAACCTTCTACGGCCACGTCGACCTCTAATCTAGACCTTCGATCTTTAATCTGTATTGGGAAAGAATGCGTACGAAAAGGATCTTTTTACTAAAACATAAAGTATCATAATAATGTGTTAAGAAACTGCGAGAGATTTGGAGAATACTGAACCAAACTGCTCCATGAAGCATGCAATATAATAAACAAAATATGCTATGCTTATGTGGTAAAAAGTTATTGTTTCCACCTTACTATAACTAACCACACACTCGTCACTTGCAAACCTTTAAGTTCGTGTTAATGAAGTTTTGATTAAATACAATGTTTAGTATAACATTTGTTGTTCTTAGTCGTTATGACTTTGATAATTAATTAATCCAACAACCCCTAACACGTTCTCTTTTGAAGTCTGTTGATATAAACTTTAAAAATTCATTTGGGAACAATGTACTTGTATGTGTCTCACTGCACTCTTCATAGTTTAATGGTTTTCGGCTTCATTCACCGCTATCTTTTCTACTGCGACTCCGACTACTCGTATGTGCGATACTTTGCATAACTTTTGATGTTCTCTACGGAGCCATTGTAAGGAAAGTGCAATATTTAAATAATGCAATACACTGTTAGTTGAAACAGGGTATTTTCTGTATTTTCTTAGTTACATGTGATATGTATGCAAAGAAAGGGATAAATGTTGAAACAATCATTTCGGTGCAGTGGTTTCTTAATAATTACAGCATCAGTTTTTGTGTATGTATTTTTAATGAACAGACATTAAAAGCATTATGTTTAATATTCAAATCTTTCTAATGAAAAAAAGGCTTTCCGAGTTTAATATCATTTAAGGTGCTATTTGAACTGAATATACTAGTAGATAGAGCATAATTTGTATTTACTTCGGGTACGTTTCCAAACAGAGAGTTGATCTAAAATATTTTTCGATGGAAATCAAATGGCTAATTATACGACTTTATTAAAACAGAAAAGTATCAAGTAACTTCTATTAGTCCTGTACATACATATTTATAAGCTCGTAAAGATCCATAACATCTTACAAATGGTCGTGGTAATTTTTGAAGCATGAAGCTCGTCACGAAATGTTGTTATAAATTTTGACAAACGGCTCCCCACAAATCATAACACGACTCGTGAAAAATTTGCTGTTACATAATACAGCCACAGTTGACTTTGCTTCAGCAGAGTATTTGTTTAAGCGAAGTAACGTGATGCTGGAATATAATGGAATTGTTCATCAACTCGAATTTGAATATAAATTACACAATATCATTTCCTATAACGAACATTCAGAGTTGTTATCATATAATTTGTCGTTGCTTTCAGGAGCTGTAATCTTAATGGAATGAGAATTGTTACGAATAAGTAGCTAAATGTAATTTCTCCATGTTTATTTGATTAGCTGTGTTATTTTTGTACTCTATATGAACTATATTTTTTTGTTATTTTAACAAATGACCCACTTAATGTCTAGCGGCATTCTCTACCAGTCGACGCTTGGCGATGCTGAAAAATGATAGCACAATAGTAATTAAAAAAAATTAATAATATGAACGGTAAGAGTTTACAAGTAATATAATATAACGTAACGTCGGCTGATTTTGTATTTGATATTATTATTATTCCATCACACAATAACTGACCTGTCCTTCAATTTTCGCATTGTATATCCGTTTTGACATTCCATCATCAGATATTCCTTCTACTAGCCGAACCATCAGAGTATTCTCTCTCTTATGTATATATATAAGATCAGTATACATAAACACGAAGAGGTATTTGTGTGCGTAAGCTTATGTTTGTGTGAGCATAAATATTCATCAGATTTGAACGCGGCAATGCACGCAAGCTAATGTTTACAAACTCGATACTATGCAATAAACAGTTTGGTAAAAGCACCCGTTAGCAAGCAGTAAATGGAAGCTCCGCTGCATTGAAATATAAGATAAAATCTTAATTTAATCCTGAAATCCAAAAGAAAACTGCCCCACCTCACCCGTACAATACCAAAGGACAAACAGTAAAGCTGCAGTAAGACTGAAATTATACATTGAGAGCGACTTCCACTACAAAGCAAACAGCCTTTCTCTATTTCTAGTTGCCCCATTTAGAGCCAAGATCCTTCAGACCTTTGTTCCCAGATGCGCGTGAAAGTGCCACTTTTGTGTTCAGAGACTTCACTGCCGCGGTTTTCTTTCCGTGGTAGACTTTTCCAGTTATATTTACGTTAGAAATATTAAGCTCAAGAAAAGAAATGCGAATCTTAATTTTTCTTTTCTACTAATTTATTGTTCCACTGATGGGCATGGATATCCTCTCATAGAGAGGTTTTAGGTCGGTTAGATAGCTTATATATATAGGTATATTTTATACTCTAAGGTGTGCGTGCAGGTTTCCTCACGATGTTTCCCGTTATAGCGAGTGAAATTTACAATTTCACCTTTGTAAAATCAGCAGTCACTTTTCATGCATACACGCCGGTTTCGGAGGCGAAACATTCTGTAAAATAGGTGAAATCTGCAGATCCGCACTTGACCAGCGCAATACACTGGCCACTTAAGCCTTTTTATTTTGAGAGGATATCCGTGTTTGAGGGTGGACCGATAAAAGAGTTGGCAAAAGAAAGGCTCAGGGAGGATATAGTGACCATTTATTATGAGATCTTGTCCCCTTCTATTATTATCGTTGTTAGTATACTATCATGACATGTCGGTAACGGGGTAGGCAGAAAGCACCGAGTGCCAAATATTTCTGTATATTTATGTGTTGCGAGTTGCGTTTATTGTTCTAATACTTAACAGTTTTATACTTGCGAATTCAAAAATGGAACATTTATAACGCGCTGTAGGCCGGCCATAGATTAAAGATGAAAAAAAAAATGGCGTGCGTTTGGCGATTGCAGCGATGCGCATAAACAATACGTGTCTATTATATTATAATTCTACAACATACAATTAAAAGGAAAGATGAAACCTTAAGCCACGATCAGCGATCTTCAGTTATTTTTGTTGTGCGGAAATACGCTTGTGTAAACAATGGAGGGTTCGGCACTCAAGACAATTGAAGATTACAAATAGGTCTCATCTTATCAGCGTCGCCCACGCGTCAACCTTTGGTCGAATTTATATGGAGTTGTAATTCGGGTATGGCAATTCTGGGACGGGTCCGTGTTTACCGAATGTAAGAAAGAGGAAAATCAAAGTTAAGGCACGAATTTTGTTAGTAACAGATTAATGAAAATTGACTATTCATTAGTATTATTAGTAACAAGATTCCAGGTATTTTAGTAATATTACTTCAGCTTGGTAGTTTTAGTTAGTATGCGCTCAGAGGTTGAAGATCGAAGCATAAAAGATTGTAGACTTTCAAAAACATTTCATATCCCTCTGTAAAATATAAATAAAACTAGATACCTCGCTTATGGACAGTACAGATACCAACCTATTATAATAACGATCGTCTTGCCATTAAAGGTGAGGAAAGTACAAAATACAAAGACAAATACAAAATACAAAATGCTTTGTTTGCTGGAGTTTAGGTACATAAAATTAGATCTTACAAAATAAAACTTAGCGATAAGTAAATTAAATTGTCTTTAAAAATAATGTTGATTTGCGCACCGGCATCTAAGTCCAGATTAGGCAGTCTGTTTAAGTTTCTAAATACGTGATTACAGGTATAGATAATTTTACACTCGGCGGCAGAGCTTCATGTTCATCACAAAAATATATGTCCTAGATGGGAATCGAATCTACTATCCCCGCAGCCTCACTGAACACTTAACCAACGCGCCAGTTAATATTTAAATATAAATCGTTAATTTAATATTCACACAGCAAGGAATCAACTTTATTGTATATCTGTCATAAATTCTAAAATAGTTGGAGAATTGTTATTATGGTTATCAATATATCATCAAGCCAGGTCCGAAACGGGCTAGACAAAAGCGGAATATGCCCGCAGTCCACTAAAGTTTCTCCACCGTTACCAATAAAACGTTAATACCATAACAAGCGCTTGATTTAGCATTGTCCTTGCATTACTTGTTCAACGCTACTCGCAGCTTGTTAGCGATAAAGCGCTAGTCTTAAACGCCAAAACTCACCTTAATTGAAAATTAATGGTACGGAATGTTCTATATCGTAAAATAAGATACAAAAATGAAATTGTATTATAGTTCGCAGAAGTTTGTCGATAAATAAATTCCTTTGACAAGTAATATTTATTTTATGTAATATGGAAGTACGGATTTTGCACGTCACGTCTTTGGAACCTTCGGCCTTAACTTTCTCCGACAAGAGAGGACTCTCGTAAAATTGTCTTGGGAACGTAATAAAGGGATATGTTTTATTTCACGTCTCCCGCGTAACAAGTTTATTTCAAGGGCATCTGATAGATTTTCGGCAAACAAGCGTTTCGAGTGGATTGATGTTATTATTACTATAATACTCAACAACAACATACCACCACGCCAGGTCCCTAACGGGGTAGGCGGAAAGCACCGAGTGCCAAATATCTCTGTCCTTGCAAACCTGACGCGCTTC
>DWEM01002811.1:0-11524 GCA_018245935.1 Agara belti belti | reverse complement strand
CTACCAATCCGCACTTGGCCAGCGTGGTGGACTATGGCCTAAATCCCTCTCACTATGAGAGGAGACCCGGTCCAGCAATGGACCAACAAAAGGGTCGAAGAAGTTAATGTGTTCAACAATGTGCCTTTATTGTACGGCGCTCGAATGCCTTTTATACATTTACGTCTGCTTTTGTTTTCTCAGCGAAAATTTAAGTTAATGCACATAACTTCATTGGAACCATCGCACTTCCACGTGAGCTTACCATCACCGCCTAAAGAGTCACTGCTATCATCAGCTGTCGCAACTGTCGTTAACCATCGGCAAATGAGCGTGATGCTTCCATTACAACAACTAATGAGACACAATTACATAATCAAGACATGCATGACCACATTCACATACCTGAAAACAGTAGTCCAGAACAAACGGAGCGCTATATCGACATTCGAGACCACAGTGTCCGTTGTTACGACAGAATCGTTGGCGAACCTTTACGCCACCGACGTCATACCAGATTTGAAAGCAACTAAAGTAAGATCTTGTTATTTTTGGAACCCCCATACAACCAAAGCATCCTGGGTTCCAAAGGTCGGATTCTTCAAAATTGGTAAAACTTACTCCCGAACACTACCACATCTGTACATGAATTACAGTCGTCCTTTTCTAATATAGTTTTCCTTAACCGTCTTCTCCGATAAAAGTAGGTAGGTCCTCTGTGAGAATTACCTTCTATTTAGTTTAGTTACTAATATTGTTGGCCAAACATTAATGATGTTTCTTTTATTAATTTTGTATACGCTTCCAAACATAACATGTCTCGTTAGACACCCAAATTAATAATATGAATTCAGGTGACTGACAATACAACCTTTAGGTGAAAAACTTCACTATGAAAACAGTGTGAGAAGGTACCTTAAAAACGATTCTAATCATGTTTTCGTAACCTGTCAGATGAAATATAATTATTATATTACAGGTGTTGTCACACTAAATAATGTAACTGTGTTTATTTATTTTTATTACTAATTAGTAACTATGACTGACTAAGTCAAAGTAATAATCTTTTACGTTTATTTTTACTATATGCGATTATTTTTCAGACAAAATTTATGGATGTTAAAACAATTCAACCGTCTGCACATAGCAACATATTCGCCAGTAGTATGCCGAAGATTGATAAAAGAATCGACAATCACGAAGAAGATCCTTTTGATATAATACAACCATCCGAAGTAAGTCACATGCCATGTACAACTACTTCATGTTCTTGTAGCCACACTAAAACTGAAGGTTTGAATGCCCAATATACTAATACGAAAGATCAGTCAATTGCTGCAAGTGACAAATACAATATCAAAATGACAAAATATGGTGCCTCTAAGATAGACATTAAACCGACCAGTAAGGAATCGTATAACATGAAAACTCAGTATCACCCATACGATTACGAAAATATTTCACACGTGGCTCCCACAGACAAAGTCGTTGAAAAATATACCGAAGTTATCAATGATTACTCAGATGAAAAAGATAGTAATTCACTAGAAGACAGTGAATTATTGACAAACGAACAGGCTCCTTTACCTTCAAAGAATAATAAAATAGCAAATAACAAGGTTCCAGATAGAAACAAACCTGACAAAGTACAAAAGCCTAATAAAAATAAGTTAGTAGTGGCTGAATTACTAAAACTTGGATCCTTAGGTATTAAAGGACTATCACAATTGGCACCGGTACTGGAAAAAATGACTGGTGGCTTTATCAAGAGGCAAGATACTGAACAAACAACAACTGCAACACCAAAACCTGCTAAAAAATTGACACCTTATAACATGAATAAGAGAGTTGATAGTGATTTTGAATCGAAGCATAATAATTTTCCAATTTATATACCAGTCGATGAATTAGAAACATCTGAGTCTCAAATTACTTTTACAAATGCTACTTTACATCAAAACATTGCTTGGGCTGCAGAATACAAGCAACCAAAGGCTCATAATGCATTACTGAAAATTGTTCATGATAGTCCTCTTGTAAATGGTGGCATACCGATTAGTCCTGGAGAGATTATAAGAGCTAATTCCGATGTTATTGTTGGCAAACCTGCAGTTGGGGGACCACTCACCTTAGCAGCAAGTGGTATCAAATTGCACAACCCAGTAAATCCTCCACCAATAGATAGCTTAATGGCAAATGATGAACAATACGTTGTTAAAGAAAATCCACCTCGTAATAGCCAAGGCTTTCTGGATATAAAAGTAGATGATTCATTTGACCTTAGACCGCCAAATTTACCTAAAATGAAACCAAAACCATTACGAAATTTACCTAGGCCAGGGGTTTATTATGAACATCAGAATTCTCCTGGAAGTAATAAAATTCCTACTCATATACCTACAATAATCCATCCTACAAATGATAATTTAATGAAAACTGAAAAGATTAAGAATGTTAATATAGGAAACCATGGCAGGCCATTATTTTTGGATTATATACCTTCTCTAGCTAAACCTACAAGCAATTTACCAACCGAACATCATACTGATTTCCGACCACCGAAAGAATCAGGTAACGTAGAAATAGACGATAATAGTCCAAGTTCGTCTGAAGTAATTGATACAAGGTTACGAACAGATGGAGAATATGTATTGTCTTCTAATCTTGAGTCTGTGAATAAGCCATTTTTAGTAGAAATACAACCCTCGAGAGTTGCAAATGTATTGATTCCCCATGGAAGTTCCACGGCTCTTGTATTTGCTGGATCATCTGAACCTCATAAAACTGGAGATTATGTTGATGATCCATTACCGTATCCGGAACCAGGATACTTTGGAAGTTTTAGCATAGATGCACCACAAATGACTAATGTTCATAATGTAGCACCAAATAATAAAAACAGTATTGTAGTCAAGCCCAGCAATCAACCCTCAATAGATAACCATAACAACGCACCACTTTATAATGAAACACCTTTAAGAAATGACTTGAAAATAAAGTGGAATAGTAATAAAAGACTTACAGATTTTAATAAAATACTTCCTCCGATTAGTAGCCAAGAAACTCATGTGCAAGTAGGGCCACAGATAGCTTCATATAACCCTGATATTTATAAAGGTGACTTTGATAAATACAATAACAGCCCTGGTAAATTAAATTCAGCTGTTAAACCAAAAGATGGTAAAGAAGTTATTGACAAAGAATATGAAAATTTTTTGGCAGTGCCACCTCCTCCACCACCAAAAATGCACTTCCTTCAAGAAAATCATTACGACAATAGTAAGCCATACAGCCAACGACCAATAATTCATACAAAGCCGGTTCAGGATATGAAGATATTTTTAAATGTTCAGCATCCAATACCAAATATCGCCAATAAGGAACAGCAGCCTCCAAAAATTACTTCAGAAATTTATTTTGCATCTCAAATGCCAAACACTAAACCTACACCTACCTACACAGTTCAGGTGCCACACTCGCCATCCCATTTTATGGTTCCTAAAACTAAGCCTGCCCAAACACAGACTCATAGACCACCAGAGATTCATAATCAATATCAAAACTCATTTTCGGTGGTATCGTCTCCCAGTTTTGGAAACAAAACCATAAATAACTTTATAGAAAAGGATAATACTTATAGTGTTACCTTAAATACTGCTACAAACGTGGCGAGTAATGGTGATACGGTTCAGGTAATTGGTTCCAGTGTAGCAGTACCTATAGGTTCTGCCACGCAAAATGGACAAATCAACGCCGACATTCCTATTGGAACTAATTTCGCTATTAAAGTTGAAGATAATCCAGAAAAATATGAAAGTTTTAATATAGTGGGAACCAGAAGTCCATCTATTATATATGATGATAAAGGACGAGTACCAATTAAAATTGAAAACAATGAATGGAACAAGACAGTAAGTGCGAGGAACGTATCAAAATATGAATTGAACAATATCAATCTAAACAAAGGATATACAGGAAATAAAATGCAAACATTTGTTGTTACATCCGAAAAACCAATACCGCCATCTTTAAATAGCCATGCAAATTTCCCAATGATAAATGATCATACCACTGATAAAAACCAAATGAATATTAAACCGGTAACCGAATATATAAATGATATAAAGTTAATAGATCAAAGAAGACCAGCCAAACTAATACCGAACATTCCAACTAATTCTCATGGTTGGTATTCGAGCGTCCTAAATGAAAATAGCTTAAAGAACATAAACAACATGAAGGTAGAAGGCACAACAAGAAGAATAATACCGTTAAACTATGATTATAATAAAGAAAATATTCCAGAATTTGGTGAGAAAATCATTAATGCCGGTATACCTCCTGCCGAATTTTGGGAAAAAACGGCTTTACCAGTAATTAATAACTTTAATATTGGAAAACCATTTTCAAAGATCCAAGAAGGAGATAAAATAATTTCAAGTACGTCTTCTGTACGACCTAATTACATTAATTTCGATGTAGAGCAACCGGCTTACGATATACCGATAAGAGACAACAGTGACGAAACAACAACAGCCAAACCATTTAATTCCAATAACGTCAGTTTGAAACCAGTTTATGAAAACTCTGAAGAGGTTTATGATGGCAGCGAAGAAATTGTGAGCGATGGTGAAATTGACGGTGAAATTAGTTCAGAATCAATGAAAATTCCTATCCTAAGTACATCAACAAAAATAGAAAAACCACATTTAATCAATAAGAAGCCTGTGGAGCACAAAGAAGTATTAACTATGCCACAGAATGCTGTTGGTGATAAAAATAAAAATCTTATGGTCACATTGAATACTTCTCCACAAACGTATAATTTTAATACTGGTACACAAACTGAAAAACCGTTCAAATCTTATAATAAAACTATTTTTCAATCTAATTCTATTAAACCTGTATACGAAGATAATTCTTATATGAAACCTAGACCATTTGCAATAAATACTTTGCCTTTAGACCACCAACTACAACAACCTCATTGGCAGATAAATGAGATGATGGAAAACTCGACAAATGCATCATATGAAGAAAGTCTGGATTTAAATATAGGTGAAGAAATTAATCCTTTAATAACTTCAAAATTACCGAGTAAACCAAAGGTGCCTGCGCGTGTATCCGATTTGGAAAATAAATTCCAGAAACCTATAAAGAATATCATTCCAGTTTATTCCAACAACACTCGCGTTGCTAACGAATCTAACATTATAACATCTACCGTTCACATTAAGGATAAAAAACCGCTGATACTTGAGCTCCCTGAAAAATCTACTCTTCCTACATTTACCATTAGTGGAAACGTAGAGGGAAATCGGACATCGAGTGAAATAATTGATTTATCACCGCCACCGCCAACTCTCGATTATAATTTCAAACCTTCGACGAATGACGAAATGATTATGGGCATGAGTCCTCCCCCACCTCGTACTCCTTCAATTGTACGATTACCTCCAAGAACGCAACAGACACCGAGGCCTGTTCTATCGATTCGTACTCCACCTCCTTATAGAACTTTGCCTCCGAGGACTCTTCCCCCAAGAATGACTACACAGCGTCCTGTAAGAAAACCTGTTAAAAAGGATGAAGTTTCAACGTACAGACCAACATATGACATAGTAAATAAAATTAAACGCCCAAGCTTTAATCGTGACCAACCATCATCACAATTATTACCACCTCCCATTGATATTCCGTCGAAGACTGTAAATCCGATTGATGAGATTCCTACACCAATTATAACTTTAGATTCTAATATCATATTCCCGACCCCTATTTCATCGGGATGGCTTACTTCATCAGGTTTCGATTTTTCTTCAAGTTTCAACTTTGCACCTACATCGGTTTACTCAGAAGATACTCCTCAACCATCTAATATTCCAGATATATCAGAATTTGTTTACCCTGAATCTTCCTTAGACAATACTTATAGTAACACGAATGTGTCGTTGTATGAAAACGTTAGTAATATAACTACAAAGAAACCTTTAGAACAAGACCAGCCCAAGTTAAATGAACAAATAATTGTAAAACCAAGTAAAGATAAACCAGCTGTTGATGGCATTGGAATAAATTCGGCGCAGGATGAATCGAGCAATGAGGAAAAAATAACTACCGATAGAGTGAAAGTTGTTCCACTAAATAATAAGACTAGAACCCGTAAACCATATCCAAATAGAAATGAAGAAAGGAAACCAAGTACGATCAAATTCAAATTACCTACTAAGCCCACTCCGATAATTAAACCTACTAGAACCCTATCTTATTCTGAGGTACCTTCAAGAATAGCTTCTATAAAAAAAATTATTAGGCCAATACCGACGAGGACACCGATTATATACCCGACAAATGTTATTGAGAGTTCAGAAGCACCTATTGATGAAGAATTTATTAAACCGACAGAGGTTTTGAAAGAAAGTGATATCCCAACGATTTTGCAATCTGAATTACCATCAGTAGTAGAGAAGACTGTAACTTCAACTTTGACTATCAACCTAGTAAAAACTAGTCCAGTCGTGCAACCAATTCATCATTCTGGAAATGAGGTTAAGATTTCGGATGAAATCCAACCAACCAAAACGGAATTTAAGACTACAGTAGTAACGCTTACTAAGACGCTTTCTGAACCACCAAAAACAGTTCTAAGTATTGGTTATGTCAATTTAACGCATACACTAACTGTGACGCACACAGAGATTAGCTTAGTCAGCCAATCGGAAGGAGCTAACACACAAACGTTAGTTTTAACAAATACTCAAACATCAACGGTGGTTGACGTTGTAACGGAGATATACACTCAAGTACAACCTACAACAATTGTTGAAACTGTAACAAAACATATACCAGTGCCTCAAGTTGAGCCAACTCCTGTTCAAGAAGTAACAAAGAAAACGGCTGTTCCTCTTGATGATATTTCTATGTCGTCAGAAGAAAACGATAATTTTATAATCAAGGACACAGATACAACCGAAAATATACAGAAGATTGAAACTGATAATGAGACTGACAATGATTCATTCTTTGTTGTTATGAACAAATCACAAAATGGTGGTAAATCTCCTCCAATGAGTACGGATATTGAAACGGGAGAATATGACGGCATAACGAGGAACGAACAAGTCAATAGTAATGGAGTTTCACAAGTACTTTACGGTGAAATTTTATTAGCTGGAACGCCTTATTTGGAAACAACAAATGTTGTGAATCCGACAGGTAAGCAGATTTCGATAATTTTATAGAACTTGTATTAAAGAACACATAATGTAAACATTGTTATTTAAGGGGTAGGTTTCGGAAAGGAGTGTCAACCGGATTGTAAAGCTTCAAGAAACGAACGTTGTCAACGAATCGACGGCATTATGAAGTGCGTATGCCGACCAGGCTTTGCGAGAATGTTCCCAGATAGACCTTGCAAACGTAAGTATTTGATATAATAATTGTTATACATTTTTAATATCGTAATAAGACATGTCCTTAAAAATCTCATTTTGCAGCTACGTACACATATTCAGTCAAACTGGCACTAGGATCTCAAGGTAACCAGCGTCTGCATTTCCATGAAAGTTTATCGGATAATTCAAGTAAGGACTATCATTCTTTATCTGTGGCAACTCATGAAGGTATCAATAGAATGATTATGCAGTCAGACCTAAGAGATGTTTATCACGGTGTGCACATAACTGGTTTTCAACCTGTTGAGATGAAAGCAGTCAATGGAGAATTGTATCAGGGTGTCTTGAATGATTTCTATGTCCAGGTTAGTATTCATTCAATTATTTCGTTATGTAAAACAAAGTCTTATTGTTATTTTAATAAACGACATTTAAAAATTGATTATATTTTGTAGCTTTCTGATAATGCACATGAGAGCCGTCTGAAGGAAGTCATAGAGAAATATTTAAGGAATAATAACTTCAGTCTTGGAGGCACAGATGTTCATGCTGCTGGAGAATTCGTGGAGAAATTGGATGTCAGTGGTAAGTAATCATTTAAAATTAATATATATATATATTTATGCTCGCAGTTATTTTGTGATCCAGATGTGTAAACTTGTATTGTACTATTTAAAATTTTTTGCTTTGCAGATTTTGATGAATGTATTAGTGGTCAATTCCATGATTGCTCAGAACACGCACAATGCTTCAATCTTCGAGGTACCTACACTTGCAGTTGCTTCGAAGGATTCGCGGATCTGAGTGTCAATGCCTTGTACCCTGGCAGGATATGTTCTGGTACGATATTATTCTATTTTAAAGTTTTAGTAACTTATAACTTATCAATGTACGAAATCTAAGACTAAAAGAAATGAATAAAAAAACGATTAATTGTCATTGTCAACTGTCAACATTCAAATTCAAATGTCAAACTGAATGTTAGGGAATGGTAAATTAAAGACTAGCAAATTATTTTGGTCTTCTACTTGAGAAAGTAAAGCGTACCTAAAAGTAACCCCTCGCATTACGTCTGAATTTCTGTCAAGCTTTGCCGTCTCTACCCCCTGCAATCGATATGGAAGATTGTGCGAAAAAATTAGTAAACAGGCGATTAAGTTCATATTTTGTGATCTTTTCGCCTCCACCCTAAGTTTTTATACCCAATGTAAAAGTAGCTAGGCGTGATTAAAACCCAACCGAATTATAATATGTCATATACTTACTCAATAATTCTTTAATATTAGAGGAACTTATCACCGCATTGATAATTAATGAAGACGGAAAGAAAGCAAAAGGTTGTTCCACCCATAACTATACAGTATAACAACTACAACAAATGCATCGATTGAGTTAGTATTATCGGTTATATTTGAACTAGTTATATTTGAAATATTTGTATAAATATATAATTGCTTAGATTAGGTTACGTTAGAACATGTTATGTTCGTGCTGTCTGTTGCGAAACTAATGCCAAAAATCGTAAGAAACATGTGAATGTAACATAAGTGCAACGTAAAGGTTTGTGAAATAAATTTTCGATTTCCTCCAAAACTATACGTCTCCGCGCTCTAGAAGTGGTACCATTGTAAAGAGGAACATTATTACTCATAGTATTCAACGGAATAACAAAAAAAACAGGCACAGATATCTAAATGCTGCCCGTATTATCTTCCATCATTCCCTTGTATTAAAGTTTTCAATTATCTAATCATCAGTTTCTAAGTGTGACAATCTGAATAATGAACTTTACTATTGAACTCAAGGTTTTAGCTTCCATAGTAATGTGCAGCAGCTTTAGTAATACAGTTGTCGGTTATAGTAAAGTTATCGGTTTAAGTATATTTTATAACTTAGTCACTTTTCTGTCTCTACCGCAGTATACAATTCCTAGTTTACACCGGATGCCTGTATGTGAGGTGTCCTAAGATTAATAATATTAATGCTAATCTTTCCAGCTGAACCAGTTGGATGCGAGTACTGCAACTATCATGGCTTGTGCTACTCCAGAGATGATCACCGAGTGCTGTGCGAATGCTTCCAGTGGTATGCTGGAAGCACTTGTCATATCAACCTTAAGGGTATGTATCTATTTATTGTTGCTTAACATTAGTGCTTCGACTCTTTGTTAAGGAAGTCTTTCTTTATCAAATTTTCTTAGTGTCATTTGCATTAATTTTGTACATTAAAAGTTAAATAAGGATTTTTAAATATAAATAAAGTTTGAGTTTTAAATTGAAATCATTCAAAAACCATCCCATTTCTATGTCTGTGACTTTCAATTGTATTTTACTATTAAAGTACTATAACATCCAGATTTTGTAGAAAAACCGTTCAACAGTTGTAGAAACCATTTATTAGCTAAGGAGCTGTCTGGGTTATAATTTGTCCTCTTACTTTTATCCACATTAAGAATACATTACTGTAAATACAAGTTAGGAGAATGGAGACAATAAATTGATATAAATATATAACAAGTATGTAATATGGTGTGTTTATTGAAAATAAATAAAATTATATGATACACATCTCTTCCAGCTCTGCTCATATCTTTGGTGGTGCTGGGTCTGTTCCTGACCGTGGTGCTTGCCGTCTGCGCAGTGGTTGCCTGCTCCAAAAGACCTAGACCACCACCGCGGTCCATTGTTGCCTGTATACAGGGAATGCCCAGTTTGCATCAGGTTCGTTATACCTTAAACGATGATAGTTTGTTTTTTAACAGACTTCAAAAAAAGGAGGAGGTTCTCAATTAGTCTGTATTATTTTTTTTTTGTTTGTTACTTCATAACTCTGGACTGCGTGAACCGATCTTGAAAAATTTTTCTAATTTTCGTTTTTTATGATTAAATAAAAATATTTCCTGAAGTTTCACCAGCACATTTTGATTTTTCAGTAGACAATAAAGCCAGTAGATATTACGTCCATTTACGAAAGTATTTATAACGCGGAAACCAATAAAATACGCCAAAGCTGCCATGCAAGTTGATATAAGCGAAGGTCGCCATTTTGTATTATGATTGTAGAATAGAAATACACCAACCATTCTACGAAATATTGGGAGTTCATGTGACTCTTGTATATTGCAGGGTGGTGTGCCGAAACAGAGAAATGACCGTAGAGCATTGATCAGCGAGCGGAATGAATCTGGCGATGCTTCCAGTGTCCAAAATGCTTCTCTACCTTATATGCCCTCTAAGGTAAGTTAAATTTGCTATGATTTGGTGAGTAAATATAATTCTATGCGATTAAGGGTATAGGTTAAAATGAGTATTTAAAAAATATATGCTAATTCATAAATATGAAAGCAATGATTTATATTTAATATGTTTCTGAATGACCGGCCTCTTTGTCGAGTGGTTAGAGAATCTGACTTCAAAACTGGAGGTTGTGGGTTTGATTCTCAGCTGGGACAAACATTTGTGCAATGAGAACATTTGTTTGTTCTGTGCCTGGGTGTAATAAAAATATCTGTATAAGTGTTATATTGGATGTATATATGTATGTTTATCAGCTGTCCGGTTACCATAACACAGCCGCTCAATTGCCTAATTTGAAATCGGATAGCCGTGCGTGGACTTGCCCCAGTCATTATTAACGTAACATCACGCCTGTATTCCCCGAAAGGGGTAGGCAGAGGAGTGTAGTACGCCCCCACATTTCACCAGTTACGTTTAAGTCCCAAAATGGAATAGGTGGTGAGCCTATTGCCGTGCACCGGGCACACATCCAGATTCCGAATCCCTACTAGAACTTCTAAATTTGAAAAATCCAGCAGTACCCAACCCGGTATTGGAACCCAGGGCCACTCGATCGTCAGTCGCGCTAGCAACCGCTCGACCAGCGAGGCAGGCATGGAATTTAAATGGATTGAATATCAATTTTTTCAATGCAGACGTTTATGTTTTTACAGCGATCATCCAGCAGCAAGAAGTGTGCGATATCGGATCCGCCATCCCACGCGCCGCCCCCTCCGCCTGCGCCCGCCGTTATGATCCCCCGCGCAAGGCTCCACCCACACCACTCCGATAGGTCTGATAATAAAGATTCAATAGAAGTCATACTTTAAGACTTCTTTTATTATATTGTTATTCATTTGGAAAACTTACAGCTAG
>DWEM01002810.1:0-11524 GCA_018245935.1 Agara belti belti | reverse complement strand
TCCGAGTCACTACTAGAAATTCTAAATTAGAAAAATCCAACAGTACCCGACCCGGGATTTGAACCCAGGACCTCCCGGTCGGCAGTCGCGCTAGCAACCGCTCGACCAACGAGGCAGTCAAAGTCAAAGTCAAAGTCAAAGTCAAAGTCAAGTCAAAGTCAACTACTTTTGTATAGAGTTGTATACTCTCTAAGGTGGTAAATGGTTAAGATTGGTATGGGACTCGGACTAAATAACAATGTATGAACGAAATGTAAGCTAATATTATAAAGAGGAAAGATTTGATTGTCGTTTGCATCGAATGGGCTCTGAAATTACTGGACCGATTTGAAAAGTTCTTTCACCCTTAGAATCCAACGTTATCTCTGATCAACATAGGCGATAGAATATCTTCAAAAAAAAGAGGTCAATAACTTTTGGAAATAATAATACGTCTCGCAAGGACTTTCGTCAAGGTTTTCACCTTCATTTAATAGCGCTGGCATTCGGAAAACACTTAGCTAACTTTACATAACCGTTTGTAAACAAAGCACCAATTCTTACAGTCGCACAATAAAGCGCTAAATGCTGAACTCGTGAAACGCTAACATATTATGAGCGATAAATAATGCAGCGGTACTTAAATAAACGCTTATAATTGGCTGGCGAAGTATCACTACGATTCGTTCGCGCCTCGAGCGTATTAATATTGATTACAAAGGCCGCGCCCCTAATGTGAGAATATTGAAATGGCGGTCGGCTGTTTCTTATAAAACGTGAGATTAATTAGTCTGTTATCTAGCGTGTACTTAAATTACATAGAACTAGTGACGTGCCGGAGCTTTCTTACTCAATCCTTGGTGATCTTCAGAAATAAAAAACAAAATGTAACCTTTACCGGCGGCTTCGCCCGCGTGCTTATTTGATTAAAACGCGTTTTCCTGTGACCATCGATATTTTCCCGCGAAAGTGACTAGCCTATGTCACTCCCCAACCCGTCAACTATGTCCATACCAAAAATCACATCGATCCATTGCTCCGTTTTGACGTGGAAGAAGGACAAACAAACACACTTTTTTTACTCTGTCAAGATTGTCATTTGCGGGTTCGCTCTGCACGAGCCCGGGTGTTGCAAGACTTAAAACAAAGCGGTCGGTTCATTTGTAAATAATCAACCCCCTCTATGTAGTTGCACGAATTGACTCGCGAACATTAATTTGTTTTATGCGCGATTTACGAGCGATTCGACCGCTGTGATGAAAAATAAGGGTGATTATTTATCGCGAATCACTATCACTACATAGTATAAGACAAAGTCGCTTTCCGCTGTCTGTCCCTATGTATGCTTAGATCTTTAAAACTACGCAACGGATTTTGATGCGGTTTTATTTAATAGATAGAGTGATTCAAGAGGAAGGTTTATATGTATAATATCGTATGTTTGTATCTTATCAGCTGTTCGGTTACCATAACACAGGAATTGAACTGCCTAATTTGGAATCAGGTGGCCGTGTGTGGAATTTTCCCCCACCGTTAATCATTATTATTGTAAATATTGTAATTGTTACTATGATCGTATAGGCGTCTATAAGCAAAACATGTTTACCTAGGCTACTTTTGATTGATAATGTGACCAAATGCTATCTTACCAAATAAAGGAACTCTTTGTAGTGCTTTCAAAGTCTATTTCTCTTCTATTACTCAGAGACTGCTTCGAATGGGAGTCGCGTATCCGTTCGTTCGTGGGGCTCCTCGCGTGGCTCGCCTTCTGCTACTACTACGAGATGTGGATGCTGCCGTTCCTCATGCTCGTGTTCTTCTCCAGGAACTGGCTCATCTACAGGCTCACAGGTGAATACCGCATGTCTCTCTCCATCTTTGTCGTTCCCTCTCTTTCACTCCGACCATTTCTATCCGTCCGCTATACTTTCGATTTTCTTGGATACTTAACTGGCAGTTTTTTCGTTGATTTTAAACATTGAACTTGTATGTTAATTTTAGTGTATTTATTAAGTAGTAATAAATACATAGTAATTATAATTCTAATGGCATTTGTTAAATTTTTACACCGTAAAAGGCAAAATATGGATTGAACTACTAATTTCCTTAATTTTTAAATGTACCTCTTGAACTACCAGTACCAGGTGAATATTTATGAAGTTGTCCAAGATATTATTATTATTACATCTTCTTTCCTTATCATTTACCTGACTTCATTCCAAATGGGAATTAGGCTTAAAACGCATATCTATTTTACGCGCAATTAATTTTTCTATTGCAAAAGTTTTTTATTTCGTTTTTAAATACATCTATGTAATTTAGATATGATTATTATATGTTTGGTTGCATTGCTATAAGTCCAATATAATTATATTTATGTATTTAATTATCTTTTATTATTTTAGAGCCAATAAAACGTTTTCGAAGTAACCCATGGCAGTATATAAAATTTTTGCTCGGTAGTAAGTCCAATATATTTATCGTTTTTGTGACTTTATGTTGTGTTGTGTCTGTTTGTTATGAACACATGCTTGATTCAATGCAAATGGATTAACTAATACCTTAATACCTTAAAGCTATATATATGGCTGAATACTGATGATTCAAAGCATTTTGAGGATTGAATGGTTTTTTTTAAAAAAAAGTTGAAACTGTTAAGCGAAATTAAGAAAAATATTATTTTTAAATAGCTTACAACCCCGTGCAGAATGTCATGATTTTGACATTGATAACGGATTTTTTGAATTAAATACTAACAGGATTTGTTTATGATTTAATAACTAATATATTTAAATGAATGTATAAAATAGAAAGTCATTGTGCGTTTAATTACAAAGTTATCTTTTTTTTTACTAATATTAACAATCTATGAACAGTTATGTGTAGCATTATCTACAAACTTTATATATATAAATGATGTGACAATTACATAGTTATTTTTCAATATATAACCGAATGACACATTTTACATATTACAATACTCTTTTGAATCTAGAGAATTCTACGTAACAATATATATAAAGATTAATCACAATTCGTCCAATAATATAAAAATTGTATGTAAAATAAGTGTGTCTAAGTAAAATATTACGCGTACGATTCTAGGAGGCAATCCGCTGTTAGCACCTGTCGATGACGATGATTTGCTGGCCGAAGAAGATGATGAGGAAGAGGTGGACAAGGTAAGGGTGAAGAAAGTTTATTGATATATTATATACGAGTAGCTGTTACCCGTGTCGTTCACGTCATACCATCATTGCGCCAGTAACGCCATCTGTAGTGCTCATTTGATTAAAACGTGTATTCCTTTCAATATTCGATATTTTCCCGCGAAAAAGAGTAGCGTATGTCAATCTCCAACCATTCGACTACCTCCTTACCAAAAATCACATCGATCCGTTGCCCCGTTTCTACGTGAAAGAAGGACAAACAAACACATAAGCACACTTTCCCATTTATAATAGTAGCACGGATAGGTTGTCTATCTAAATACTAAACGTCTTGGCTACGATCCATCCGTTTCTGGAAGCTTCTTTTTTATTACCCTATAAATAGCGGTGATTGTTATTTAAAGTTCTCATTGCGCTTAGACACGTACTAGATCTGGAATCCAATGGCTTACTATCTTCAATAGATCGTCAATTGTTTCAAAGGCTAGCTGACCTTCGGACTTGGGCGTGGTTACCACTCGAGAACCTTCCGTCATTAATGGCTGTTAGAAGTAAATAGTGAGCCGTCCGTACTCAATCAGCTCGCCAATTCCCAGAGACATGCTACCGTCCGTTCGTATGTGGATTCGTTATTATATTTGCCGAGTGTTTTCGTTTCAGGAAGAGAAAAAATCACTGAAAGAGCGGCTGCAAGCGATACAAGAGGTGACGCAAACTGTCCAAAACGCCATCGGCTACGTCGCCTCCTTAGGCGAGGCTGTAAAAAAGTGAGTCCATTGACTGGTCAGCATTACCATCATCATCATCATCATCATCATCATCATCATCATCATCATCATCATCATCATCATCATCATCATCATTATCGTCATCGTCTGCAACACGGCTAGTTCCATTTAATACCTTTCTTATTTAAAAGAGTGCTGGGAGATTTATTTTCACCGGCCTTTTTCTCCCAGTCTTCTGTAGCCTGACTAAAACGTGACGTTCATGAAGTGTATGTATGTACCTTATAATGAATAAAACAATTTGAATTTGAATTTGAATTACCCTCATCATAGCCAAGAACAACAGTATGTGTGACGGTCTCGTCATCCTTAAACTCATCATCCTCATTAGCATGATAATCTTCGTCGTTATCATTATCAGCAGAATTATCATTAACGTCAACCCTTATGTGGTCACGCTGTTGAACACGTGTCTCCTCTTAGAATAAGAATATTCTCTAAACATGAAGACTTACTATATTTTTTTAATCGTAATGTTAAATATTCAGCCTGTATAATAATATTTGTTGCAGCCTAATGAACTTTACAGTACCGTATTTAAGTTATATAGCGATCATTATGCTGATCGGAGCCATGTTGGTCCTCTACGTAATCCCTTTGAGGTATCTTCTGATGGCATGGGGTGAGTTCTTTTAGAATCCCGTTTGAAGCATTATTGTTTCGCTTAAGTACATTAACAACATGCCAAATCTCAAAACTATTAAATTTTTCAATAGGATCCGTCTTAGGACACCTAAAGCCTTCCGTGCATGAAACAAATAATACCGATACCTATGATAATGTTAAGTAATTGAATTTGTAATCTAAAAATTTTAAAAACAGGATTGAATTTTCACAGTGTTGTTTACATTTCATTTGTAGGTATAAACAAGTTTACGAGGAAAATATTGAGACCGCATACAATACCTAATAACGAAGTACTAGATTTACTATCCAGGGTTCCCGATGATGAAGTATTGGTAAGTATTCGTAATACATAAACAGTAATGTACGAAAATGTCCTGTCAACTAACAATGCTGTATTTTTTCCTGTCAGCTGGATATGAGGGAACTGAAACCGCATCCACCGAACGAGCACAGACGGGACGCAAGAAAAAAACATAAAGCCGTGTAACAAACGTATAAAACATTCGAAAATTTTTTATCTGAATAATTTTATTGTTCGGTCGATGATCGTTAGGAGCCGAACAAAGAAAGGTATATTCCGTTGATAGGTGAATTCAAATGGCGAATAATATTATGTGTTCTAAAATTAAACCGCTCATTTTGTTTAAATCCAACAGAATATTTAGAACGTTCCAAATTATTAACAGCCAGCATTGGTGTTTCAGTTTTTTTTTTTTTCAACTTTTTTAACAGTATGCTTATAATTTAATTCTATTAATAACATTCGGCAGTTGTATTCGCCTAGAATATTAGTAAGTTATATCATGGCGCTCTTATATCTAGGTATTGACATATGATTAATGTTATATTAGCTGCGAATTTTAAGCAGAAAATTATCATACATAGTTGATACGAAGGCCTTAGAGAAATTAAACAAGTGGCGAATAAAAGATCAAAGGCTAATGCTTCGAATTTATACAAGATAAATGAAAAAAATAACGGTAAAAAGATAAAAACTTACGAAAATATGCTATGAAAGTGATTGGATAGAATTAATTGAAGTCACTTAGATTAAATATTTCCGCTGTTACGGCGGTCGATGACCCTTTGTTGCCGCGCCTTTTCTTTCAAAGAAAGTGTTCTAATTAAAAATACAGTTACAACATTGTCAAAACAATTTACAAGAAGCTCGATGCAATTAGTCTCATATCAACAATTTCCCATTGTAATCCCCTTTAAAAAGCTTATGTTACATCTTGATAAAACATAATAATGGATAGTTATATTACAATATTTCTTTGAGTTGACAGGCGCGATGGTGTATGCAATGATGTTTATAGAGAATAGAAATTTGTTTTACAAAAAATTACTTGGCACAAAACTTATTGTTTTTTTTTAAAGATTTTTTATTTGGAATCTTAATAAATCAGCACCAGCAATGCACAGAACTAAAAAAAAACAATCTCATTACGTTGGATGCAATGTTTTGTTTTTTATTGCAAATAACATCTGTGATTCTAAGAGATCTGTAAACAATATTTAGAAATGGAACAGGAATTTCCAATTTTAAAAATAGTGTATTGTCATTAAGTTTAAAGTAATTTACAATCCAAAGATAACTTTTATTTAAGTATAGCTTTTATTATGTATACAACCGTCATATTTATTTAAAACATAACGGTGACACCAAATTGTATGTAACTAGGTTATTATGGTCCAAATAATAAGAGGCCATGTATCAATTTCTTCCATTTATTTCTAGGTTTTATATTTTATAATAGTTAGAGGATTATCCTTAGCTAGATTTCGCTAGTTGGAATATGTCAGCGAGAGTCGATTTTTATAATGTAAATGTTTGTGGGGTTCGCTGAATATATGAAAATCATGAGCTGAATTTATATTGTACAATTGATGTTACATTGTAAATGTTACAAAAACAAGAATAAATATTACTAAAGGCTTAAAAATACATCCTATGTTTCAAACCACGCAGAATGTGTTGTGTGAAAGTAACAGACAAACTAAAAACAATTACACAATGTAATTTCAGCTGTTTTGTGATCAAAATATAAGTGTTGCTCCGAAATTTATATTAGAGTAATTGTTGCATTTATTTTCATATTGTATAAAAACGAAATTAATTATGAATAGATAGGATTTTTAATACGATCATTTTTGTACAATCAAATGTTAGGCACATTCGTTTGAGGTTGACAGTTTTTTGACAGATGACAGTTGATTGACGGTAAAATTTGTTAAATTTATACATATAGTAGAATAAGACTGAGACCAATCTCGTTAATGTCATTATCATGTAGTAATACTTATAATACCTCCGATTTATATTTATAAATATTCAAATTTGTTATTTTCTCAAATATAGTGCCACTAACTTGCATGTATGAATATTTAGGGATGCAATCATTTTACCATCCCACATCTCAAGAATTGAAACTAATATAGATTCTGCTAAATGCAGTTATTCAGATGTTTAACGAGTAAAACGTTGTGAGAATTGGCGCCCAACGTGGGATGGACCTGTTTATTAACATCACAATTATCTATTACACGGCGGTGTCGGTATTGAGTTATGACTCGAAGTTATCTAGGAAGCCATAAATAGAAAAATTATCAATGTTTGTTTTTTAATAACAAAATATTAAACAAATTCAGTTTCCTGTGAAGCGTATTTCCTTAAATTGTTTTCTGTGATACCTGTAATAATTTGTTTAATCGAGTTTGTAAAACATTGCCATAGTAAAAAAATCTTAACTTTTAATAAACTGATTAAATCCCAAGTATTTAATTGACAATGTAGTAGAATACAAAATGGAGTCCCATATGTTGCATAAATTAAGCAAATCATGATCGATTCAATTTATTGATGTGAATACGAAAAATTTTCACGAAAGTTCTAGAATAAATTATCACACTACTTATGTTTAATCTAAATCAATGTACATGAAATTTTAAAGAACTTTAAATATTGTATATATTATATCAGTTAGTTATTGTATCTAGTAATGTAACTGAAGAAATTGTAAAAATTCATTAGCATTTTTACAAAGTTATTATTCTAGTTAGATTAGTGCAACATATTTCTCTTTTAGAGATAATCTTTGGAATGTTTTCGTAATATTGTATTTCATATTCTAAATTACACTTTGGAAAACTCCATGCACACGTGTGTCTTGAATCGTCATAATATTCTACCATTAAATATATGTACAATTTGCACTTGAAAAGTGCCGTTTGCAAATGTAACTAATGGCTATTTCCTTTTTATTATTTTTTGTGGCGAAATTTAAATTGACTTAGGCAACACTGCATGAAGAAGAGCAACACTGTGACATAACATGAAAACGATTACTATCGACACATTGTTATAATAATTGTTAATAATTTAAAAAAAAATATTTTTCATCGCTTAAACTGACGTCAATTACTTTCTAGTCATCCGCTTATTAAGTTCCTTTAACCTAGAGTAGTAGCTATCTAAGAAGATTATTTTATTAAAGCACAAAATGTATTATGCACTATTTTCTATTGTATGTACAAAATGCACACTTGCAATTAAAAATTGAGCAAACTATGTTATTGTTAAATATATTTAATCTTAAATAATTTTGCTTTGAAATGTGATATTATAGTATATAGTTCAGATACAATAATGGGAATCGTTCAGTTAATCAAACCAACTTGATTTTTGTATTAAATCCAATTGAAGGAAATGAAATATTAAACTTGTATTAGAAATTCAGATCATTTCAATGCGTAGTAAACAATTCAATAATTCTGATTTAAATCTACTAGTTGCTAGTTATATTTGCTTCCCACCGTGGTGTGCATGAATAATTATTGTACTTTTACTTCACTCTCTTCTCTTTTCTCTCTTTCCCTCTGTGTAAATCCACTAAAACATCATAACTTTGTCATTTCATTATAATTTCTCCTCGAAAATAAAAGTCAATAAATATAAATATTTAAATCTTTAACAAATTCAAGTACCTATTTCCCTGTTATTATGTACTTCTATCTACTTATACTCTTGTTACATTATACGATTCCTTTGTTCTCTCAAAATAACAAATAAAAATATTTTTATTAAGCACAAAAGTGATGAACAATGTTAACGCTTTTCATATTTTAAAGGAATAAAATACTACAAATACAGTTGTTTTTCACTACTTCAAATTTTCTATTCTGTTCTTTATTCAATATACTTACCTATATAGCGAATTCATCTAATTAATATCAGAATACTTTAAACCAGTCAGTATATATATATATATAAATCTATGCTTAAAAATGCGTGATATCCGCCGATACGTAGCATTAAGAAACTAGATTTAAAAACTTTAAAATATTTAGTAAACTAGTACTAAAATATCCGTTTTAGTATAAAGTATTGGTTGAGATTGATACCGTGAAGGCGGCTGATCTGATTGACAGGATTTAGAGAAGAACGCGCGTTTTTCTATTTTGCTATAATTATATGAATACGATTGATATTTGTTTTACTTAAAAAATACGTAACATAAGTGTAAATAAATAATTAAACATAATCTAACCTACAACCTACCCATAGACAGCGGCTACGTTAGACCTGGCAATCTTATTTTTTACTAAATACCGTATTTTATCAAATGACATTATTTTCAGTTGAAAAACATGTATCTGGGGTTCATCAAGAGAAAATTACAATGTGTTCAATTAAAGGTAACTGCAGCTAAAAATTGCCAAGAAACATTGTGACAACCTATTCTACTATCATGTAGATTTTAAATTCTTCAACATTTTATCAACATTATATCACTTACTATGAAAAACAGATATCTACAAATTTTAGCAGTCGGATTTCGTAAAGTAAAAAGATCAATAAATGGTACACAAATTATTGATACGTATTATGCAAGTTACAAAGCTGGCAATCTGGTGAAAAAAGTTGAGAAATAGCAACACCGTCGGAAGACCGGCCACCATTGCCGTTGTCATTTGTGTCATTTCATTGTGTCAATAAGTCGTGGCCGTGGGTCGTGTGCCGTTGTGCCAAAATTCAATAGACCCCAGACAGCGAGATCATTCACCACAATGAGTTCAAAATTACAAGAGTACAAAGAGACTTTGGAGCGGAACCTGGTCGATAAAAGCAAACCATGGACGAAATATTTCGACAAGGCGGAGCAAAGTACCGGTGTGAATAGAGTCTATCTATTTGTCGGTGAGTTGGACTTTTCAATCGCGTTTATTTATATCCTTAGCGGTCGGTTTGACGTTTGTTTTGTCGCAGGTTTGGTCGCGTTCACTGGTTTATATTTAGTGTTCGGGTTTGGTGCTGAGTTGATATGCAACTCGATCGGCTTCGTGTATCCAGCGTATATGTCGATGAAGGCGTTGGAGTCTCCTCAGAAGGATGACGACACCAAGTGGCTGACTTACTGGGTCGTGTATGCGTGCTTCTCCGTGGTGGAGTACTTCTCGGACTTCATTGTTGGCTGGTTTCCTCTCTACTGGTTGATCAAGGTGAGTCACTGCCATATGTTCTGCCATCACGTTCTTTTACTGATATTTATACATGTGCTTTTATATCTTCTATTCAATGGCAAGTTTTTATGCACAATAACAACTTTTGTAATTAACTTTTGATTATAATCACAGTTTAATGACACATTTCCCACTAATCAGTGATACTCTTAATTATTATAGTGTTAATTTGCGTCGGAATTAGGAATAGCATAAATTAGAATATATTAATGCAAACATATACAAAAATTATGGTTTAAATGTGTTATGAACTATTGATGTGTGGAATAATTTTGCATTATTTAAAATAAAATATCGTGTTAATGCACATTTATATGTATAAGTGTTAAATGAGCTTATATCTGATTCTGTATATATATATTTTAAGCATGCTCCTGTGCTTATCTAAATGAATTTTGTAATAAGTAGGTTTATCAAATGATCCATTGTTTGTAATGATGTTTGTGTTATGAATGATAACTTGCAACAGTACTCCTTATCTTATCAATATACACAATGTACGTTGCATTTAATAGTAGAAATGTTATTACCACAGATCAATAATTTCAACAGTTCCAATTTGAACAGATCGAACGTTCAATACTATTAACACTTTTGAGGTTATGGTGGCACTTTTCTTTTTTTTTCACTGTGTTGCCATGAATTGTGACTTGAGTTGTTGTAAACAGCTGCAAAATCTACAGGTACCTCAATCACTAACATGTGAATTTCAGCTATGGATTCCTAAGTTTTACCTGCAATTGTTTTTCAATTACATTTTGTCATTTTAGTTGTATATTTTATTGATTGTGTACATACATATTATGTAACCAGATAACTCTGTAACCATGATAGCAATCTTTTTAAACTGACTATTTAGTTATTATTTCAAAAATCTTGTTATCGATTATATCTGTTTATCAGCTCTGCTGCAAATTCTTAGCTTTGCCAAGGGTTACATGGTAGATAATGTCAATCAGCATTAAGTCTGTATATGGTATAAAGTTTGAATCTTATGAAACTTTAGGGAAAATGTTATGAAATGTTTGAGAAAGTTATACATAATCAGACACATATTGCTTCATGTACTGATAAAAACTATAAAATGTCAATGTTAATGCTTCAATAGATAATATATGAAAGTTTAATTATAAAACTTGGAAAGGTATAGAATGACAGTGGCAATTAGTCACATAGACAAAAACTGATAACAAATAGTTATTAATTATTTTTTATTTAAAATAATTAATATAGTGTTTATTTAAATACTGTACTCAATCTGATCCGATTGTTGGATTGTTAATTGAAATATGAGCACCAGCAGTTTCATATAGAAGTTTTGAGAAAAAATATTTTTTACTGGGTATTAAATATCCTCCCCATGACTATGCAATTATTAGTATGAGAAAAGTGTCGGATTATGTTGACTTTGTGATGTTTTATTTAAATTTTCACCAC
>DWEM01002809.1:0-11525 GCA_018245935.1 Agara belti belti | reverse complement strand
CACCAGGATTTCCTTCCCTGTTATAACAAGTGTCATATAAATATTTTATTCACAAATGATTTTTTTATTTTTATTTGAATGCGTACAAACCTACTGTTAAATTGGTTTGATTAAATCTAAATCTGTAATGCGGTTTTGTATATAGTTTCGGAATACATTAGTTATTATCTTTACCAGTATTTATGCGGGAAATCCATATGTTCAAAATAAATCAATCGCTGGAGACGTTGTTCATTTACCATCAGGCTCGGGGTCACGACCTGTCTGCATGCTTGTCATCCATTTATCTGAAAAGACATTTCTTAAGACAGAGTATACAGAAAAGAAAGCGGTTCCATTTCAGGTAACTTTATGTTTTTTTTTAGTATTTTGTTTCCTAGAATATCGAAGATTAAAAATTGTTGGTCTGTTTTTATGAATTGCATATCTTTTCATAGAGATTAATGTTATAAATGCTTCAGTAAGTCAGTATTTCTGTCTGTTACGTTATCACAGTTTGAAGAGTAGGGAAGGAAATTTTTTCATAAGGCAATTTTTCAAAAATTTATCCCTTACGGGGATACAAAGGATCATTGTAATATTGTAGGAAAGCGGTAATTACACGGCTTCTACGCAGATGAAGTCGCGTGTAAAATACTGATAGTTATAAAACATTTTTAAATTATAAGAGACATTGTTAAACTTAGAAGTCTACAAGAAATCCGAAGACAGAAATAATAGTGAAAAGAAATAAAATTGCTCTGCGTAATGAATCTCACATTGCAACAGTTCTATATGATCATTGACTCTTAAGTACGCTGAAATTAAAAACTACAACAGCATACAAATCAAGATATGAACCCCTTTCAAATCGATTAACAGGTAAAGAGTGAAGATTGAACTATATGTGCAAATAGATATGCTTTCATATCATATCTATTTGCACATATCAATCAACTTCTAATCATGAACAATCAGGCGATACCAGATGAGGAACAAAAGACTATTCAAGTGCACCGAGTCGGAAGGTAGCCTAGCAGAATAGAGTCGGCTCAAAGGGCAGAAATATTACCTTCCTCGCGATGACTCCTGCATACGTCAGCGAAGTGGAAGAGTTTACACAATGGTGCAGCCGAGCGAGTTGACGGAGATTAAGATAACGCGACGCGCTTTGGAAAAGCATCTCAGGTCGAAAGGCGTTTCAAAGAGAAGATGTGTCGACCTTTGAAATGCAACAAGACTCAAAATTCTTTCTGATGCGCGACACATCTGATGCGCAGTGTGAAGTCAAATGTGTATTCTTTGCTGAGCGAAAACTGACTTAATATTTATATTCACTAGTGAACTAACAAACAGAACTGGGACACATTGTATTTTGGTATGTCTTTTTTGCAATATAAAGATATGGTATTTTAGAATTCCGCGCTACGGATTCATAAAAAAATAGCAGAATAATAAAAGACGCCCATAAATTTGAAAATATGGTTACAACTTATAAACCAATTATTGTATTTCTTGTGGGCTTCAAGTCTTGGAGTCGTGAGAGGAATGAACTAAATCCAGGTTCTTTGAATTCTCTTCGTGCCATATGCTTAAGTACTGTTATATACCAATAGAGCTTGATCAGCCGAAAGACATTGACATCTGTTTCCGTAAGTACATTTTTGTGCTCACAAACTGCTCTGGTATCGCTCAATTTAGATATTGCGATGAATTCTTGAAACAGGTCATCGAATCATTATTTGATGATATTATTTTTCCTTCCAGTATCAAGGCCTTGGGCTATTTATTTATCTATTCATTCTTTCTGTTCTAAACACAGGCGGCAATTTTACTTAGAGTTAAATGAGGTATACTTAAGATCATAACTTTGGAAAAATTTTAAATTAAAAAAGTAATTAAAAGTGTACAGCAATAAAAATTTTACGGAATTTCTTACTAAAATCATAAAATGGTAATCAGAGAACATTCGCTCGAAATGATGTAAGTTGTAATAAAATTATAATAAACGCATAGGACAAACGTCAAATTTATTTTCGCATTTGTAAAGCAATGTCGAAGAATAAACTATCAAATAATTAAAAACAAGGAGCACAGGGCACAGAGGTTTTTCGAGCTCTTTCCGTATTCCGCTAGGGACCTAGAGAGAAGAACTTTTAGTTTGAAAAGGCCATTGTAATACAAGAATGTAGCAAATGAATGTATAATGTATATTCATATGTTAAATAGTACAAAAGTGTTACTGGGTATATCAAACATACTGAATGAAACAAAATTCGTTGCTTAATTGAAGGTTGATTCAAACTGTAATAATGTCATTGCGAAATAGAAATTATTTAAAGAAACATAATAATATTTTCAGAATTGTGAACCAAGTGCTCTGGACCTTGTGCCATAATGACATTAAAGGGCTTCTGGGGCACTCAGAACTGCTTTCAAAGCTTTGTGAGTCTAGCTCCGCTCATGAACAGTATAAAATCTACGAGACAGATTTTATGAAATTTTGATGCCTGTTTTATTTCTTTCTCAATCAATGCATTGATAAAATATTTTGATGGAATCTAAATTTTAGAGTAAAAATCTTTATAGCAAAGGTTATAACGACCGCCACTTGAAGCTGACGAGGCGGCTTCAAAGCTTTGTAGTCGAGTTCCGTTTGCTCACGATATTGCAAACATCGGCGGGACAACTTTTGCTCAAGAACTCACTCTGGTTCTTACGGATTGTTTTGAATTTTATATATTTTTCAATAAAATAATGCGCATTAATATCATTCTATTTTTTTCGCCTTTATAATAATGATCTATAGTTATGATGATCTAGAGAAGCTTGAAATTGATTACTTATGTCATCTTTCATCCTTGTACTATTCCACTATTAGGAACATTTTTCTTATGGTTGAAAGTGTACTTACGTACAAAGGAGAGTTTACGTACAAAGGAGAAAGTTACTTACTTATATGGAGACTTGTAATCTTGTGAATTGGCCACTAAATTAATTTTCTGGAGCTAGATATGATCTGAAATGCTGTGCAAATTAACACCCATTTGCTAACTACATCGCAAAGAGCGGTACTATAGGACATCCTTTGTGCACGCTGAGTTCCGGCAGTTCTGGCCAGTGTTAATAATAATATTGCTACCTACTATCTGTCAGCCTTTATTGAAATACGAGGTGTAAAATACATATTGCAATGTAAAATCGAGATGAAACAATGTTAGGAATTATTTATTTTACACATTTTACACATTCTATTTGATATAACTTGTAACATGAATTAATTTGATTGGCTGAGGTTAGTTGCTGATGAATTACAAACAAATGTTCTTAAAGCACTCCATTTAATATTAAGTCAATTTAAGCTAAGCTTCCCGAGGAGCAAGTTTCAACTGTAAGCTAATATTTTAGATGAGGTACAGGTTGTCTATATACATATGTTGTTTAGCTCAAGCATTAAAACTCTCTACACACTTATGGGTCAGTATACTGATTTCTATGGAATCTGACGAAGATAATCATGGACTACCTGACAACATTTGTTACTGTTGGAACGCAGCTTGCGATCTAAATTTTAAATTCTTTATCATCGGGGACCTGAGATTACAAAGCGTTTTAATTTGCGCGGCACTTTCTTTTTGTGGTGTAAAATTTTGTAGTAAGCCCGCGTCAGCAACAAAGGAATGAGTAATGACTTTATAAAACAAAGTTGAATTTGTGCCTCCGTTAGATACAACTATGCTGCAATCTTGTGTGTGTTTAAAAGTTGAGTTTGCTCCAAGTTTGAATAAAACTTAATTAATATCAACTATCACTGTCTAACATGTCTTAGTTTCAAGAATTGTATATAGTGGTAACAGCTCTGTGTAAATATTGCGAATTCCCTAGAGTTCTGTATAATGCTTGTCCACAAATATCGCTCAGGTTCACCAGTGTCAACAAATATCTATTTTTTATGCGAATGCAGCGCTGTCAAAAACTCCATGGGCTATAGTAACCATTTATCTTTAGGTGCATTATATAATATATTTTTTATTATCAATATACGTATTAGATCTGCTCGTATGTCTAGTCTTCACCGATCTTGAATGTTGAGCTAGACGTCGTGGGTTTGATTTCTACCCAGAACACATACACACGGATAACATAAATATGTGATGAGAACAATCACTTGTTGTGTGCCGGAGTGGATAATATTGTAGGGAAGTGGATAATATTGTTCGAAATTTATATACATAGTTTATTAGCTGCCTGTACATGGTCAGTCTTGTATGGGATCGAGGCATTATATCTGGTCATTGTGTAATTTCTAGCTATACGTATCTAAGGAAAGCTTTTATATGTTACTTGAATAAATGGCCGAGAATTAAGAAGACTTTTCAAAACAATGACCTTCAGATATAAAGACATGACTAATGAAGGTAGATTAACATGGACCCTTCGGGGGACACTCATTCTTTTAGGGATTCCAAATAATGGGGGATTTTCTTTGGAAATATTCTTGGAACGAATATTTTTCAGCTGAAAGTATATTTGAACTTAATTAACGTTACTTTAGCATAAGAGACAAGTCTGTAACGGAAGTTATGCCTTGAATTTTTTTCCCGAACTATCTTTTGTCATTTCATTTTTTGCATTCTAAAATGTATTTTTCTATCCTTACTTTAATTAGCCTTAATCTATTATATTTTTTTCTAAATATCTTTTATACAATTGGGTACACTTCTATTGATTCGATATTATTTATTTCTGGATTCTGTTACGAGCGCGCAAAGCTCTAATATTTATATTCTTGTGTTCTGTATGTGAAGATATTTATTGTGCACCAAAATGTAATTGTACTACAATTGCGAGAGCAAGACATGCACACAGATAGATAGTTATAAGATCACATATATTAACATGTATCACAATATGGATTACGATTAACAATACGATACAATTAGCATTTACGATTACGTACCTTGGAAACTTTATCAACCTTGGAAATAATCAAATTAAATATACATACATATACATATGTACGTTTTTAGTTAAATATCGCGATTCCGAATTCTTCATTAAATTTACAATCAAAAGTTGTTGAAATTGAAATATTGTTCAATCTTTGGACCCTTTCAGGTGTTGATTTGATAAAATATTCTGGACAGCCTGAATCCATTCCCACTTTTGGAGCCTTACCTTACTTTCAAAAATCAGTTTAGCTGTTTTGCCGTAGACTCGCTTTGGTATTTATATTAAGATGAATAAGTATTATATACTATATACATTTTATTATGGGTACCTCATAATATAATATATAATTCGCTATAAAGTGAACAAGACAACAGCGGTGTCTCATACAAAACTACGGTTGAGATAAAAACTAATTCAAACATTAGTAGGGTTATAAGCACAAGAAAAAGCGCATACAAAAACTTGGCACAGCGGTAATTAATTCAACTGGCAGGTACACTTCCTAAACAAAGGAGAGAACTCAACCCCTTGGCCGTTTTTATTACACAAGATTACAGCGTTGCTTAATTTATTCTCAAAATTTGTCTCATCGTGAAAAATTTGCGTTCGCAATCGCCAACAAAAGAATGAGTAATGGCTTTGTAAAACAAAGTTGCCGTACGTACGAAGTTTTGTTGCTTTCAAGGCCGTAAATTATCATCTAAATTCTAAGAGTAACTTTTATGATTACACCGTGATGTAACTTCAACACTATACGGGTAGTGAGAAACAATAGTCATATTGTTATACATAATGTAATGTTATTGCAATTATCAACAACAACAAATTATCTGACTCTTAAAATTTTGTTATAGTTTTTGTAAGAAGTATCTTGCATTTTACATATCGAATTGCCTGATAACATAATAATATACTAATTGAAATAGGTATATTTTTGCTCCACCAACCGATCCAAAAACAAAATATCTGAATTCTTAGGAAAATTAACATATCAAGAAAGAGAAAATTTAATACAAGTAAAACTGAATTTATAAATATTTATATGTAATGTACAATTATTATATTTGTATACATTTATACGAATTATGATATAACATTTACTTATATTTTACATATACGAACAAATAAAAAAGCTTTTTAAAAGTAGTTTATATTTAATGTAGGTACTTCTAAATAAAACGCAAACTATCCAAAAATTCATTTTGGGAATTTGCATATACGTAAATTATATTAAATCGGCTCCGACATTAAAAGCGGAATTTTATAATTATTGCTTTTAAATATTACTCACCCTGGGGTCTGCTTAAATTTGTAAAATAATGACGTGAACGCGAAAAACGCCACCCAACAAAATAATTAAACGAAAGAGAGAAACAAAATTCGCAAAGCATCTGAATTCATTTTTAAGCAAAGCATTTGTTTCATCGCGTTCGTGAAGCGAAAAAAACATATACCATACTGACATTGTGTATTTATTTCATACGTATTATTCACCAAACACATGAAAACTTACCAATTTTCTCTTATTATGGAATTTTTAGACAAAAGGATATACATACCCACTTGCCATAATAATAACTACATAATATAATACTCATACTACATATAACTCATGTAACTCCCATAACAAGTAATACATATAACTCCCATAACAAGTAATTTTTATTCGAAATAACACGGAAATATAATTTCAGAATCTACAGACGCGTACTTAAATGTTAAGAGATTATATCATTACATTATACGTCGGTTTATACAGGATTGTTAAGATATGCCCATAGCAAATGAAACCGATTGCACTAATTCTTGCTTTGGTGGGCTTCGAACTTGGAACTTCCTGCACTCCTTCAGAAAGGAATTAAGAATTTCATATAAAGATATTCGTTGAAGTCTCAAATGTAATGCACATATAATGCACGACATATATAAAATTAATGTGTGACATTCGTTAAATGTATGTATATATCTAATAATGAATAACATAATATACGTTTTGTTTATAAATACAGTTTTATTATTTAAATTACGTTAACGCCTTTTTATTTCTGGTATACCGAAAAAAATAGCTTGTCGTTTAATATGCAGCGATGAGACCAGTCAAATAGGATTTCTGGGCACCAGGTGATGTGTAATTCATTTTACCAAATACACACATCATTAATGCATGTGCGGAAATATATTTATTGTCATTTTATTTCATTGAATAAGAATTTTAAATGTCATCTACGATTTTTAAAATATGATGGTTTAATTCTTCCGTCCATTATAATCAGTTGATGATATTCTTACTTAACGATGTATTCATACTGTACAATGAGAGATGGTTTAGTGGAACAGAATTCAGCTACCCATCTACTAGGTAGGTTGAAATCCGAGCAAACTCAGATTGGGTAGCCGTGTCCAACAGTGGGAAGATAAAAGGACTGAGGACGCTCATAGGACTTAAAGTTTTTGCATACTCATATATCAAAGGTAATACAGAAAGTTATGCAAATCCTTCGATGGGTGTAGTTTTAAGTTTATAGGCGGTTTAGTATTTTAGATGAAATCCTGCCGGTTGTATAAAAATTTAATTTTGTAAGGTAATTTATTTCTTTATTTTTTCAACGATTAATTACACTTGAAGACAGTATATGGAAGTGATACTATAACGTATATTTTGTACGCACTTTATCTTCTTTCGTGCGTTCAATCGTGTCAGAGCAGTCGCAATAATCTTTTTACTTCTCCTACTTCTGCATTCTTTGTATATTTATGAAAAGTGATTTATTGTGCTTTGCTCTATTTTTAACAGACTATTAAGAGGTATGATTTTTGCGCGTAGATATTAAATATATTTCTGTTTTATATCATCTTGTGAGTGGTATTTGTATCCACACGACGTTGTACTATTTCAGCAGCACGATGGAATTTCCAATCAGCTTGGACTGTTGATATGGTACATATAAAATCAAATAATATGTCGCTTACTGGACATATTTATATGGGAAATATTTTTATATACAGCGAGTACAAATTTTAATCATCTACATAGGTTGTGCTTGTGTTTTGTTATTGTGCGGTTAGTTAGTATGCAAGTTTATTTCACCTTTATCCAAGTTGAACTTTAGATTTATAAGAAAAGTTTCTTTTCTTTTTATATGAAAGCCATATAATCTGCGCATCCTATCTGAAAAAAAACTTTGAGTAAAACGCGTATCCGTGGAAAAATCCCCATATTAGAAGCTATACCATTCCATAAGCCGATATTCGCAGGCCCTTAGTGGTAAAAATTGTTGGGCGCGCAGCTTCTTAGGCCATTCAATTTGTCGCGGCGTAGAAAGACCCTTCTCAATACGTAATTGACACCGGCTTATCGACGGAGTAAGATCCACAATTTGTTCTCATTTCTCTAAATAGCAAAGCGCTATTTTCACTCCATTGTCACAGGAATTAAGTTACCAATGCCCCTGAGAAGTAACTACAAAAAAGTACAAAAAACAAATATCCGACTTTTCGATAATGCTTAATGTTGTACCATCTCTTTTTTCCGACCCTTTTTTATTGTTCCGCTGCTGGATATGAGTCTCCTATCATAGTAAGAAGCTTTTAGGCCGCATTTTACCAAGGCCAAATCGTCATGTGCGGATTGGCAGACTTCACACACCCCAGAAACAATATATGTGTATTTTACAACATACTCTAAAGAGAGCAGGTTTCCTCAATTAAATCATTGTATCTTTTATAAGTAGTATTTTATGTATCCATGTATTCCATACTCGTAACAAATTAGTTAACATTTTATGTTATTATTATTTCTATATTTGTTGTAATTTGTAGTCTTGCAGTAATTACAATAAATTCATTTTGTGTTTTAGTGTAAATGGCGCGCTTGTCGGTTGCACATTAATATAAGAGGAGGCTAAATCTCTGAATTTTATTTACAAAAACATACTTGTGGCGGCTCCTTGGCGTAGCCGTGTATATTAGTCGGATTTTGGTTCTTTATTTGCGTTTCAAGTTCGAAGGACCAGTCCGTAGACAATGAAAGGCGTTTTTTTCGTATAATTCTTCGTATAATTAGCGGTTAATAAAGGAGATGCGTACAGTAGTAGTAAAGGAGGTGGCGGAAGAAGTGTAGTAAGAATTTGACGGTTGCGGACTAAGTTGACGATGGCGTTGGGAAGAAGGGGCCCGCTGATCTTCTCCATTGGCCAGGCAGCAATGTCACAGCATCACGCGCTAATCGCGAAGCGGCACGAGAACGCGTGACATTGGCTGCTGGAGAATGTCGTTCCGTTGCATGTGTTTTCATAGCGGCTCCAACAATACTTGAACTATTTAAAACATCTACTACTATCAACTATTATTACATTATTTGTATCTAGGTTAATATTAGATTTTGATTATAATATTTAACTTACCTACAACCGATATAGTATCTAAATCTATTATTAATAAATGCGAATGTAAAAGCTAAAACGAATGCATGGAACAAACGCAGCTGTAACATGACGTAGGCATGATTGAGTATCGATACAGCTCTGGATAAACTTCTATGCTAACATCTGTAATTATACGTATGCTTTTCCGTATACAATTGTACCATACAATGCAGAAATTCTTTAAGTATTGTTCATAAGTATTGCTGGTAAGTTGTGAAATATACTCTTAGCTCAGTTCAGAAACACCATTGAGGCCAATCCTTAAGGAAGTGACTGTAACTTAGTAGTAAAAGTTTACGATTGACGTCCGGTGTTGCACGTTTGGTAAACAACTGATAGGTACTTTTATCGGTAGATGGCACTTGTTAAGCTCAAGATAATTTCTTCAAATTCCAAATTGAACAGAGGTACAATGAACTCTGAAGTTCCATTTTTTGTGAGTACCTTCGCATAAATGGATTGCAACTAAGTTTGATATTAAGATATTTATGCAATCAAATCATACAAAGACTCTAAATATAATCGATCAATGGGTATTATAGGCACACACGTAGTGATACTGACACGAACATTTTATTTGCGTCTATTGTGAAACAGATAAAAAAGCTATCAACATGGTTGAATACGATTCTAACTATGAACGCGGCCAGAGTATACTTCACGCTCGTCACCCGCATGATGTGGGATGGATATAGAATTAGTCGTAAGCTCTATAAAGCGTGTTTCTATTCACGTGAACTAAGAATACCGTGTTACAATCAACGAGTTTGTAATCGGACAAAAATTTTGGTGCGAGCTGCATTTCAACCACAATCAACAGTTAATATCACAAGTAAATAAATATAACCAAGTAAATATGACAAGAATTTATAATTAATAGTTATTCAAAGACGCTGATTAATTGGTAATATTCCTTACAGATATCCATAGACTGTTGTGACAGCCATCTTCAGCATGGTCTATTTAAATATAAATTATGTTTTAGATATTAATTAATCTGCTGTTGTTTTCCTATTGGTTTAAGACTGGTTATTGTTTGCTACGGTTTTGTACAGTAGTGCTACGAGATATTTCACTAGCTACGAATACTGCTACGCCGCTTACGAAATATTACGTTATTACATATACTGTCTTTTTTTCATTATTTTCGCCATCTCCAAATCTCATGTTATACTCGGTGTTACCACACCAATAGCACAATTGTTATTTTTTTTAGTCAAATTAAGTTATATAATTATTCGGCTACGTTTTACTCAGCAATCTATTAACAAAAACTCATTTCCCACTTTTCAAACATTAATATACAATATTTCATGGTATTCAATCAGTATCTAAAAAATCAAAGTGGATAATATTAACTAACGAGAGCTAGTTTATATCAGGTTCAATATCTCTCGAAGTCCTTCGTCAAGTCGGTCGCGAACAGCGAGCAGGCGATTATATCACAGTACCTAATTTGTTTACATTCATTAGCGGCGATTTACATAATTTGCGACACGAATCGCACGGTTTGCTTTTTGCCGTCAGGTTTTCGCTGTATGAGAGTAATATAAATATATTAATATTTTATGGAAGCTGGTAAATTGACTGAAATTTGACTGATTTATTTTTAAATAATAAATCTTGTTATTATAATAAATTATGAAGTCAAACTACGAGTAACTAGTCAGTTTCATTCGGCAGTAAGCCATGAGTTTTGCGGCCAATATGGCATTAAATTGTTTGCTACGGCTTTATAAAAATAAGACTAACATGAAATGGACATTTCAGTGAACGTGTTTATGATTCACTGAACTATTTTCAGGCTGACATGAACAAATGCTACAAAATCTAATCTTTGTTTCCAATCGGTTTATGAGGACTGAAACTTTACGGTTTATTTAGCATAATTAATTGTTCCGGTTTATCAGTGCTTACTGAAATAGCAGCGTATTATATCCGAGACATACAAATATAAATTTATGATGGAAAACATACGAAGCTTTCTGCCTACGAAGTGGAAGTAACATTTAATAATTCACATCATTAGCGTATTTCTTTTGCTTTGTTCCGGCCCTTCATATTTTATATTGCTACAAACTGTGCCCGCGAGTTCGTCCGCGTTTGAATTTAAGTAAAATCTAAGAAGATTTATACAAACTTTGATCCCCTATTTTATCCCCTTAGGGG
>DWEM01002808.1:0-11526 GCA_018245935.1 Agara belti belti | reverse complement strand
AATTGTGAATGGATATTTAATTGGCAAAGTCATTCCTAAATGGCAAAGTTTGAGCTTAAGAACTCGATCTGAAACTACAACAGCGCTGTATACATTTAATTCGCGGGAACAGGCTACGTATAGCGGCGAGTTTTACTTTGCACAATAAAGTTCTACAACTTGTTATTTGCATAATAGAAGCCCGCGATGGAAATACAATTGAAACGCTATTGCATTCGCTATTTAAACATTAATGAACTTAGAACATGATAGAATTGAATATAAACGTAAATAAGCATATTATTATATTCAATATAACTTAAATTTTACCTCTTGTTATGTACCCTACCTATTATATGCAAATAGTTTTTATTAATCGATTGTTTTAATATTTTCAGGTACGTTAAAAGTAGAAAACCAGCAAATTTACGCGTCAACCGAAATAGCGTAAGTACGAAATTATAATCGAATTGAATTTCTATTTTAATTATTTACTACATAAATAGACTACGTTGTAACAGTACAGATTTTGGTTAGTGTCGTAGAGCGTCGTTGAACTCGTAACGTAATATGTATTTGTCGAGACAGTTGTCTGGCATTAGCACGCTACGGTATTGCGACCAGTTAACAGAAAGCTTAGTATTGTTCCATAGACAACTTTTACTATCCACTCCATCAACGATTAAGCATCTTAGAACGGTTTCGCATAATTAATTAAAAGCAACGTTTATTAAAACACAGCAGCATCGTCAAACATTGTAATGAGACAGCAAGATATTATCTACGATGATAAAGTAATTGTAAATCATTTTAATAGAATCCCTTTTCACGAATTTTGTACATCTATTTTCCGTTTATACCCGAAGCGGTGGGTATTTGCATAATGTTATAATAGGAACATAGATATAATAAGAAATAATGAAGTATGTAAGAGTCGGTATAGATTGACTTCGTGAATATTGTAGTGATAAAAAAAAATTAAAATTACCTTATTTTACGACACCCTAATAATTACAATGTATTCATCGGCACTAACGACACTCTAAATATTTTTGTAATAACATTACTCAAGAACGCTACTAAACTGCACGCGAAAAAGTGCTAGAATTAAGCAAACAATCAGTAATAGTTTTTGTGCTATTATCCGGTTGTGCGCTCGCATGCTGGTCTCACCCGCAAGCGGACGACATGCATTTGATATAGATGGTTCTCCTGGCATGCGTGCTATACGGATACAGGCAGCGGACAGCATTATTGAAACAACAGAACGCGTGGCGCACGCACGCGGGTGCTAACCCGCATGACAGGAAAAAACCCTTAATAATTAGAACTAGACAGTTAATTTCATTACTTCGTGAAATTACTACTACTAGCTTACTATACTAGCATTTCTATAGAATCTTCATTTTCTCAGTATATTTTGTGATTCTTTTACCTTCAATTTTCTTATTACTTAATTCACTTTGGTTTCATTTTAGCAAAACACAGTCCTTTTCATTTCTCCGTTTCATGGAACGACGCACCGACGATTACGATTCACGAAATTATTATCGTCAATTCATGAAAATTGCCACGCGCCGAATTGCTCAAATATATACTGAGCCAATTTTCAGCGCTAACTCGACCTCTGTGACGTCGGCTTAATCGGGTATTCGTTTCGAGGTAATTAAACAGAGAACATGTTATGGTGCTTGCAATTACGTGTAACATGTTAATGTTTGTTTATAGAGATGCGTTATTATCTAACGTATTCGATGTTTTATATCACAAGATTTTAACGTCTATGAAAATGACAATATTCACAACTTAACAAACTTAACATTTCTAATAAGCATAACTAATCTATGTATAACGACTGCATGGCGTCGGTTCTTATAATGTTTCAAGAATAAATGGATCGTTTATTATCTATATTTTTCGACAGGAAAAACCGCGTCCCTCGCGGTGAGCAAGAGTAATTCACAGCTATCTATCTCGCTAAGATCAACCTTGCCCTATTTCCCTTTGTCATTATTTTCGCAGAGGCGCCACGAAATTTAGTGCCGCCAAAGGCATCATTATTTTAGATTTTTTATCATGATGATGGTTCAAATATCGTGTACACTTGAATTTCATGCTAGTAAAGACAAAAATGTCATCCTTTAATTTCTCCAAGACGCAGCGTAAATTAAAATACAACTGGCTATAAATACATCCGTACATTCAATTTGAAATTGTTTTGTTCATTAATAAGTACGTACACTTAATGAAAGTCATTAATGTTTTAATCATTGTTCGTAGATACTCGTACTCTTCTCTTGTTCAAAATAAAATCACTAAAGATAAAAGTAACCGCCTTTTTAAAAGAAGAAATTTTGCTCAACTCGATAAATTTCACATATCCAATTCACTAGACAAAGTTTCCGATGCTTTTTAATGGCTCGCCAAATTTGATATACTCTGTTTAAACTGGAAAAGCTTATTCGATCCAGCCTTTAGTTTTAAAAAACCCCGCCAACCATGCAAAAGTATACTAATATACTGAAGCGAATTTTGTGCGATATCCAAGAAAGTTTTCAGTTAAGTTTAAATGGATATTGTATAACCCTTGCGTTAGAATTTAAAAAAAGCTCGAATATAGGTCTCCCTAGGATTAATTTTATTTCTATTCGTTTAAGTTTCGCAAGAGCTCAATGTTTGTTATTTTCCCGCGAGTGCCATTTACCTACTTTTAACACGATTCACAATACTATTCGTATGTATGTAGGAGAACTGAGGTAAGTTAGATATATCTTCAAGTTGATTTTACTTCTTATCGACCGTAAAAATTGTACGTTTGTACCTGGCTTGTAAACGGTTAATAGCAGATAAGAGTTGACGTAATTAGGTAGCATAGTTTTATAACCGCCCCGTTTGTTATGTCGTTACAACAGCGACCATAACCGTCTCGCTCCACGCTACCTGACCTTTCGACCCCTAACCTTTACTGCTTGTTTACAAAGGGCGAGAATTATGACCTACGTGCCGCAGCTTTTTAAATATTTCACGCACACCGCCGTCAACCGAAAGTATGTTATCATTTTTTACTGTCAACCCAAGATTATATTTGTGTTACACTTCTGTTTACCATCGCCGAGAATTTCAAATTTTTGTTAATATCCACACAACATACCAAAAATGATTTATTTATCTATTCAATTATCACCGAAGACGTTAGTCAATTTAAACGTCGAACGCTGTAGGTACACACTGCGAAGCGTTGTACATATTTAGCCACTTCTAACGCGCGTAGACTCCGTTTGCGTTACTTATTTGCGTGACAGACACCCGTTTTGACAAATTATGCCACTGTTATTGTATCCTCGGGGCTCATTAACCCCGTCAAAGACGCAAACGGTCGTATTGAAGTTGTAAGTGCATGAAGTTATAGTAAGTTAGTTCATGTCATTATTATCGATGTCCGTTCAAGTTTCGCGCATAATATAAAAATAAAACTGGGAGAACTCCACTGCATATTTAATGAACGCCTCGTTCGCGCGGAATATTTAATCGTTCTGTTGTACGCAGCAGAAAGGCACCTATACAGTGGGTATTATGCGAGAAGCTCTCGTTTAACCAGCTCACTGATCTCGAACGTCAAAACAAGCTGCCAACAACCCGTTCTTTGTACAAATTTAATCATGTGTTATGAATAATAATGAATATTTGCATCTAAATTTGATTTTCAGCTATAGCGAGTTTCCTTAGCAGCATTTTTAGGTCGGTATCGAGGCCGTCGTCTCATCTCAAATAAACAACAAAATATATACATTTGCAAGAATTATAACAATGTATTAAAAGATACATACATACAGAAACTGTACGATTATATTGCAATGTTTACTTGCCTCCTTCAATAATAATAGCGACTCTGCACACAATTTCGGCGTGGCATAAACTGTAGTGAAATATTAAGCGTTAGCGTTGTTCCGTAGTCAGCTTTCATTGAGACAAATGGGAAACAGCCTGGCAACAGCCATCCACTTTCTCACGTAGTCCTTTGTTTAAAAGGGACGATAATTAACAGGCAACTCTTTGCGGGCCTCTACAAAATCTCGTAGGAACGCCAACGCCTTAATTAAACAAACCACCAATAAATACAATGGTACCTATGACAACAAAATGAAAGCTATATCTAGACCTACATACTCATGGTTGAATATGAAGCTAGTTTGAATTATACCTTATATTTGATATAGTGTAAGCAGAAGCATTGTTTTTTTCAAATGAGAGAATGAATAAATAAGGTGTATCTGCGTTATTTGCGGAAATCTGTGTTGCCATATTCAGTTGTTACTTTGCAACAACTCGCGATAATGACGTATATCCTCACGCAGTATGCATATGGAAGTAATATATAAAAATCGTATTCGGCTAGTACGGAAAATAACATGAATATAATTTAGAAAGATTAAATTTGCCAAATAATTTGCCAAAATTATAGAAATAGTATTCCACAGGCCTTGTTTATTTAGTTAATAGTATATAAACGATCCCAGACGACTTAAAAAAAATTATCCACTGGTTAAACTTACATAATCACAATTTTACTTACGCGATATAACGGAGAAAGCCAAATATCGATTTCAATTTCTCGGAGACCTTCGTTTACTTTAGATAAAAACAACTTTACGATCTTGTAACGTGACTCCGTAAGCTGCTATAAATGTCAGTACACGTATTATAAACATAAGAACACATGAAAATTAAAAAGATATTCTGAATGCATAAAGAAAAATAAGATTCAGTGAGTTTTTTACAAGGCATTGTATGCCTTGAAGGCAAATTACTAAATTACATTGGTTGTATATTCATAACACAGAGATCAATATGGAATTGTCTATTTTTGCTACTAAACTGCAGGACACAGGAAAAAAAAAACTGTTATTTGTTTGAAAGACAAAGGATGAAAATACTGTTTATTTTGGTAGATCTATTTAAAAGGTGTGGTCACAATTTGTACGTACTCTGTACACAAAACGTAATGATATTTTTTTCACTTCCTTGAACTAAGCTTATCATAAACGCCGAGATACCCGCGCCACGTGACACGAAAAATTACACTCAAAAGGTGTTTACTACATAGGAAAACCTTTGAGGAGCTTAACAGAAAATGAAGACGGAATATATAGAGATCCTACAGTATCATGAAACCCGGGTTTGTGCAAAATTCATATGGTTCACGAACGTTAATACAAAATTAAATACACAATTTGAATCGCTAGCAGCTCCAAAGCGAATTAAGTTACGCCGGGTGCAGACGGCACTTGGGTGACCGCTAGTTGCAAATTTTCACGAGTCTTCCGTACTTCGGATAGTACGTTAGACAGTCGGTCCCGGTTGTCATCGTCAACTAATAATTGATAAACCTCATCCAAAGCCTTATAGGCGGTTTGAAAATATCCGTCAGGCGGGTTGACTACTAACCCGTTCCTGCACCAATCCGCACTGGACTCCAGGCATCCAGCAACATTACGGGCCCATGTTGCTTGAATCCTTTATATCAGTCTACATCTTCATGTGCAAAACCTCCTTTCAGGGCCCTGAGCTCTTTTGCGTCATGTTACTTACGTCTTATTTGTACTTGCATTTCAAATATTAAACAATACATATCCGTCTTGAAAACCGTGTGCGTGATTTAGTAAACAGCAAAAAAACGAAACGTTACACTGGAAGCGTGTTTGTTATCCGGGGAATTGAGTACAATGGTTATCTTGACGAGACAGTGTAACGAAATCAAGATACTTCGGTCTCCTGAGCCCCCGGGATTGTCTTCGTGCGAAGTTCACATACGAGTATCTCGCGCACATTACAAGTCCCGGCTCTGCAAAACAAAATTACAAGCCCCGGAGCCATGTTGCTTGTAACGCCTGTATTAATACATATTTACTCTTGTTCTTCTTGTGGTGAAAACTTCGTTTCGGGAACTTGCTATCCGTCGTCTCTTGCGCGATATCTACAGTTCTTCTTCGTGTCCAATATTTATAATAAGTAGATGAATACAGGTTGTTGCATCGATCACTTCACTATAAATGGTTCACATTGAGATGAAAGAGATGCATTGATACCACTGTGAAAACTGAGGTTAAAACTTCCAGTTTGTATGTATATTTGTTATTGAAACCTTGCAATGCAACCACAACTGCTTAGCCGCAGAAATGGGTGCATAGCTGGCATGATGGTTGCTAATAAATTAGTTTTAGCAATCGTCTCTCTAATGATTACTCTATTCACGTTGAATTCTGCTGCAAAACAGCAGAGTCATAGGCATAATATTCAAATTTATCTCAAGTTACTTTTGAAAGTCTGTTAGGTATATCATTGTTGATTACTTTACGTAGTTCTTACGCGTAAAATATTGCTTCGGGTACTAATTAAATTTAACACTCGCTGGCTTTTATAGAAATAGAGAATAGGTAGTAATTTTGTTCTTTTACGGACAAAATCTGATAAATAAATGATAGTCGGTTCCCTCAAATTAGCGTAACAGAATGAAATGGAATTCATTTCAACTGAACTGTATATTTAGGTCAGTCAACGTTGGATGAAACATGAAATTCGTCAGTTCGAAAGACTATACGGCTACATCAATAAATAATTTAACGACTGAATAATGCATCAGATTGTAGCTTTTGCATTTTAATTCATAATGTTTTTTAAGACCAGTGAGTACAAAATAATATACACCGTGAAATATTGTTACTTCATTGAATGAATTATTTATACTTATATTGTAATTCTGAAAGATTTCAACCTACTATTATCTGGAACTGCCAGGCATATTTCAAAATGACATTTTTTTTAATTTCATAGGCCATTTATCAAAGAAATGTTAAATAGTACGTATAATACGAGTACATATCTGTGCTATGTAACATCTGGGTGCGATATTTACGATACGATTTATTTTGTTTTTTTTTCCTTTTAAAAGTTTAATTTTATTTTTAATTAGCCTCTGCATGTTTGCATCTTACTATCTCGGGGAATTTTCTTGGCGTAACTTAGTAAAGGACAGCACAATCACTTATTAACTGTTGGACAGGGGTTTCCTCTCGTGATGACAATATTCTATAATAATAATTATAATAACAATTTTAAGCATGTCGAAGAAGACTTTTTGTCGTACAAAATATTCTGTAATATAGTCACTCAGCATCTCTTTGTTTCCTAAATCTGGTCATATTGGCGAACTGCCCCGTCGATTTAATAAAGGACCTTTGAGCCGTTTCAGAACTTGATTGCGAGCTATATCGACTTAGTAGCTATTTGTTACAATACAATACAATGCTTCGAGGAAAATTGTACCGCACTCTCGCAGATAACACCTAACTTATCCTACCTACAAAGGGGGAATATAAATCTATTTTATTACCTTAGCGTATCCATACTTTTGTTACATAGCTACGTTCTGTTATATTGTGACGAGACTTTTAATAAACTAAACAAATGACTGCTACTCTACCTAACGAAGCGCATTGTTATAACTTAGTTTTTACGGGAAATTGTGTGAGTGACCGGAAATAGAATTTGTGAGAACAATCTCTACATATACTATACTATACTATAGTAATACGAGTACATACTATTCCGTAGTAATACATAGTATTCTACGGAATAGTACATACAACTGTAACACATAGTTATAATAATCATGTTTTGGTACAATTTCCCAAGTTGTAACAATGGTCGATTATGACAATGGGATAGTTTCCAATAAATAACAATTATTATAAATGATGCTATATAATTTTATAATATAGACCCAGTAATACAGTTTTTAAGGAATTTTCATTACTAACTCTGGAAACTATGAAATACGAAATACTCTGTATTAAGCAGTTCGGTGGAAGGGTAAGAAGTGTTATTTAATTATATTATTAACGAACCGTATGATTCTGTGTGTGTACACCACATAAAACTGTGTGTGCTTAAAAGCGCTGAAGCTTACAATCGCTTGGAGCAATCTAGAACTTTTCAACTGCGTACACATAATATCTCGTAAATTCAATGGTCCAATTGAAATTTTTAATAAAAGCATGAATCTATTTGCGTTTCAACTTGTTTTGGAAGGATATCAAAAAACAGAACAAGTTCTAAACAAGGATCTGCTTTATAAGTGGTAGCGAGTTATCAAGTAACTCCGCCAACCTTGAGAAACTTGGCACTTTGCCAACGCTATTTAATTTACCCCCTTGCGTCGCGACTTATCATTGACTTGTTGTTGCGTTACTTATACAAATAACATTATAAAATATGAAAACAAATTACACCCTCATATAAATAAGCCGTTGGTGTGAGCGAGATGCCAAAATTTAATTAGTCACGTTAAACTCGCGTAATACGTGTCTCTACAAATTAAATAAATTATGATCATCGATTGACATTTAGCTTAGATTTACTGGTGCAAGCACTCAAATCGATTTTACAATTTTCCTGTATGCGTTCTCGAAGGTCTTGATATATATTTCACTATAACGTAATTCTTGAAAACTACGTACACTTTCCATCGCTATTTATACACACAATTATAAAATTGGCGAAAAGGAACAAAGCGCGAGTAATGATTTAACGCATGAACAAAAACTAAAGATCAAACAGTCGCGAAGTCGCCGACGAGTGATCGCTATAAATAACGGTATAAATTGCACACGAATACATTTTCATAAAAGTACCGACCCTCAAATTGAAAGTCTTCTTTTTAACTTTGAAGTCAATAACGAAACGATTTCTTTTACAATGACTTCGCATCTAATTTGGTGAGCCCTCAAAAGAATTCGATTTGAGTTTCGTTATTATTGTGTCCCTTTTTAAATTTCCCCCTCGTAACGGCAACAGTAAAAACAAAATTGTTTTTCCGCTTCAAACATTTGTCAGTGTTAAAAATCGACCAATCATGTCGCAAACAGACGAACGATTTTATTTTCACATCTCTTGTGCTTTTCAATACGATACGATACGATACGATTTGTTTCTAAGCATAAAATATACATAGATATACAACAAGTTAAATTGATTTATCCTTCAAGATAGCATTAGGATTTAGCTCCCATACACCGCATTTTCCACGACTACATTGTTAGGTATTGGTAAGACTGTCCTTATATTACAAACAAACAATTTACGAATCACATCACTTTCTTCCCTGCACTTCTATATGTAAACATTTATCATGTTTATTATTAAAACGTAATTTTTTTATATAACTAATATGAATCAAAAATGTCTATAAAATCCATTCCTCTTGACGAGGCGGAATTGTTCCATCTGCAGGACACTAAATGGAACAATATACCTACTTTTAGATACCAAGATCATAAAAGAACTGGAGGAACAGTTGTAGGAATTTATATAGCCCCTCGTTCACCGCAGTTACTTCAACTCTCACACTCGATTACGGGCTTAATGGTATCATTTATCGATATGCACGAGAAGTACCAATAAAAAACCAAAATTTGCTTCCAAGCCGCTATATTATGTAAACGAGATTTTAAATCGCTATTGGTTATACCCACTAATAGGATATTAATGCGATGTTGTTTACTTTATAAATGTACTTTTAATTACTGTCGAAATTTCAGTACATTTTTTACACACAATTCGATCACAAAATAATGTTATTCCATTTTTGGGATGATGGAATGGAATGGGATGGAATGGAATGGGTTGGATGGGGATGGGAATCGAGCTCGCTACCTCCAGCCTCAGCAGACACTAATGGGCCAGACATGTTACGTTGCTACGCTGAGCTCAAACTCTACTACGCTGTATCGCTGCGTTATGCTGCATTATACTGGCGTTATAAGTAATTGTTTATAACTTTTAGCGAATTATTTCCTTTGAACATTTAGGGAACATAAATAGTTTTTAATAAAACGTAAATTATTTTAATCGATCGATCTTTCACGCAGTTCAAGGACTGAACGGTTATTACTGCCGCTTCCTTCCCGTCGATGTGATTAGTAGCGCAATATGTAATGTTTTTGTTCCATTTATCGGTAAATTGTACATCTCACGTTCTCCTGTCTGTATAAAAACTAATTTCCGTTCTTACAACTCTCATATCGTTCAAGTACGTGAATAGAAGTTACTTATTAAGGTTGGCGAGGTCTTATTAAGGTTGGCCTTCATTTCGACTTTATTACTTTAGATGTGTAGCTAACTATCACGTATGAATGTAAGTATGAAAACGGAAAGTAAGTTAACTCATATTATATTACATCATTATTAGTGGCTCATAATTTATGCGTGACTAAACGGATACCAATAAATAGTTAATGTTGTGTTAAAACGAGGAATATCTTTAATAATATTGTAGTCGTAAAACTGGAAGTTCTGAATCTGAATCAATTTCTGTTTTAGTTGTTTTATTTATAGAAATAACAAATGGAATTTACTTAATGTTATTGCCACAACCCAAAAAGATCTCCACAAAATCTAAAATCGGGCTAGACTTAACTCGAGATCAAGGTTGTTTATTTTAGTGCTAAGAATACATTTTTAGTGAGATATCCAACTTATTAAGAAAGGCCAGGTCATGTGTAGTCAAGGGCGAAAGAAGAGTGTCAGGAAATTAGTCAATGGTAATCCTTTGGTTCTGCCTATCCCTATAAAAAACAGGTGCAACATCAAGGTTATAAAAATGTAATTGTTACTTATAACAAGAACAAATTGAAGTCAATCACCACATCCTTCTCTCTCCATACATTTCAGGCGTAGCGTAAACATAAGCGTAACACAATTACGCATGTTACGTAACGGCGTTACGCAGAATAATAATGTGACGCCAAAATTCTATAAATACGGTCGCACAGCAGGTGTCGCCAGAAGCCGTATACAATAACCGACATTGTTACACGAACAACTTAAGCCATGGAGAAGCTTCCATTATAGTGGATCGTGAGGATAATAATTAAATGAACGACGCATCGATATGCATTCATCGCAGACTTTCAACCTTTCATTTTATTACAATACTTAATTCAAATAGAAACCGTGTAGGGAAATATAAAAGTAATAAAACTATATACGGAGAGAACCCTGAATCTAGGTTTCGGTAGATGGGCAAAATCAAACTTAGCCCACGAGGGTAAAAAACTTTGGCGATCGATCGCAACTAATACTCGAGTCATATTTGAGATAAGTAGGTAGCTACATGTCTATACGCTACATTTTTTCAATATTACCTTCGTAAATATTAAACTTTAACGGAGTAATTAAAAAATGGAATTAATAGCACGTGTAAGAATCAATGCAACGTCAATCTTCTGGTCTTTGTAAGTCGGGTTTATGATGGCGTCGCCGTTTAACGTCATTGTCATTATAAGTTGCGCGTTAGTCGACTCACGCCAGCTTCAGATGCACTTATTTACAAACCGGCAGCATTACACAGCCCCGCCTCATTTTCAAACATCAACCTATTTACCGTCTCTACGTTGAACACAGTTCACTTGTCACTATTTAAAGCTCTAAAGTCATAATCTACTCTAGTAAACGTTGTCCTAAGTTGCTACGCCCTAGAAAACATTATCT
>DWEM01002807.1:0-11526 GCA_018245935.1 Agara belti belti | reverse complement strand
TAAGCATTATTATTGAAAAATATTGGCGTTCTGCTCTTCTCCTACACATAAACTATAAGTGTGCCAAATTTCATACTTCTCCGTCCGCGCGATTTTCGTAAAAAGGGATCCTAAGTTTTTGCTTCACGTATTAATATATAGATAACGAGTCCTATGATCCTGCAAATCCTTCCTTTATTTCTGTCTTAAACTTTAGCGGCATTAATTGAGATGCTAGACTTGTTTCCACTTTACACGTGTCGCTATATACATCATTTTAACCACTGACACTCTCACCCCACACCAATACCGGCTAAGCTGGAAAACTTCCAACGGTCGCAAGTACACGGTTCAAGTTTGCTTCTTAGGAGCTTTTAAATAGATCTTTCTAGAAACTTGGACCAACAATGTGACATTGAGTACTTAAAGTTTTACCGCTTCATTACAATAGTTGTCATAGATGTAAATTACTTCGGCTTTTCAAAAGTCATATAGGTACCTCAGATAAATATCTTCCAGTCCCAGTCTTCATAATGACATCAAAAAACTAACTTCAGTAACGATAACATTTTTTTTGTGATAATACACATTCAAACCATATAAATCCTTTACCAATACATTGACAATTAACTATCAATGTAAGTAACTCAATCGATGAAACATATTTCGGAGTAGAATTCGTTCGCAAGTCAATTCATTGCCAGACCTCGGTATAGATACACTTTAGATAAACGTCGTTATTATTGCTCGTCAATTGGACAACGGAAAATTCAATTTGTGTGTATATATTTTAATCGGTGCAGACCATTTCGCAGAAATTGGTATTCGCGTGGAGAAAATAACTGGACCCGAGTGGACGTGCGCCTTATCGTCTCGTACCATCGGTTGGAATGCAGACCTATTACACGATCGAGTGTTATAAATGTAGCTTATTACCACCAGCGGCGACTGTACGCCATCATACGGAACAATTTCTTTCTGTATGACCATTGAAATTCTATTATCCGCTTATTATAAAAGAGGTAGGTATGTATACATTACATTTGTATTTCATTATGAACATAATGCTACATTTATAATTATAGGAATAGATTAAAAGTTCCCGGAAGAGACGACTACCTTTTACTTCTTGAGAATTGTAATTACAGTTTTCATATATGTATCTTTCTGTCTATCTAAGAACAGCTTTGTGTAACTGCAGCGTCAGTGGTGAACGCTTTGAAAAGTAAATTATAAGTTTCGCTATAACTAAGCTATGTAACTAAAAATATTTATTATTACACCAGATTAATGACACATTGTTAGTTGTTTGTTGAACGATTCATTAGATATATTTATGAGTTACACGGCCGCCAGGAGAGATCAATCGTCGAAGTGGTAATTAGTCATTAGAGCGGGCAGCCCCGCCTACACCCGCCGCAGACACCCGCCGGCCGGCTTTGGAGAAAATGATAATTAATATACATACCGTTGTCCCTCTTTGTGTAATGGTGTACAGCTCGAAAACAACAATTAATCTAAAGTTGTTCCTCGGCACACAATTTTTAATTTCACTGATGTATTTGTTCACATAATCGATCATTCTATTGATAGTTTTATTTGTGGCACGAGTTTTTCAAAATTATTAATTTTTTAATTGTAAAATAATCTTCAAAAATAATATTTAATCATGTGGAGATCAACATCGTTATCGCATACGACAAACGAGCGTTCGCCTCACAAGGGGTCTCTTATCTTGACGAATCGTGTTTGTGAATAAACAATCATTGAAGTGAAGATTGCAAGGAAACATACCGAAAATCGCGTTAAGTCATACCTACGGAAAGTATACAATATCGGGTGGTAGTCGGCCGTTATTGAGAAACTTGCATACCTGTAACAAATATAAAAGGAAAACATTATCGAAATAGAACTGTAACGACAGAACGGTCGGCACATATTCGACTATACTGTTACTCAATTTCGAAGAAGCGACACGGACACGTTTTATAGAGGAAAATGCTCGGAGAATATAAACATATGCATCAAATGGGAATAAGAAATAAAAGATATGTAGCACCGACGCACGTAACGTTTACCGAACAAGAAATCGAATAATGCAATGTCAGATGTTACACGGAGCGCCGCGTCGCCGCCGTAGTTCATTAGATCCGGCGACCGTCCCGAGCCGCTCACGGCTCATTGGAAACGTTCAATGTCGCGTTGTGTACGGCGAAACGTGCACACATTCATGTATGTAAACGGTACTCATAACACTGGCCTTTGAAGCGAGTACGTACAAAAATGAAGAATTATTAAGTGAGAGTGGAATAACAGAAACATCCGAGTCTTAACGTTATGACAGGTATTATATTTATCATTTTTGCCTTACATACTAAAAAAATAAGGCGCTCATTTTCTGCACGACAGCTTCTGAAAACGTATGGGTTTATTTTCTTTACTTTAATAACACAGTCAAAGTATTATTATTTGGCAAAGCTCTAGGGAATTCCTTCGTTTGAAAGTCGGAAATCGATCGGCTGAGCTAATGCAACTAGAAACTGGTTATTAGACAGTCAAAAATTATTGTGAACTTCAGCTACCTGCATGTTGCAAAAGTATCTTCTTAAAGTCTTCGAATTACTTAAATTTATAATTTGATGTTGATGCGAAAGCTTATATAGTTGACAGCGGTTTGTTTAATAGTTTACGAAATGACCTTTTCACAATTAGGTCAACTGTAGGCGGTTATTGTCAGATTTTGTGCTTACAGATTTTAGTCAGAATCACAAATTAAACTGTAAAATGCATAGCAGCGCTTTAACAAACAACATCTTGTGACAACAAAATGCAATAACATGTAAGACGCGAGAGTCCTAATTAAAATTTTGATATGCATAGATGAGTAATATCGGGGTACTGAACTTGCGGCCTTGAGTAACTACATTTTTATTTTTAAACTTAATTTATGTTAATTTGAACATATTCGAGTTAACTTTGGTATCTGAAATCTGTACACCGTTAATGATAAAATAAGAGTTGATCGAAACCATTATAATACAAATAAACCATATTTGTACCACTGAGCGTTTTGTCTGCATACTTTGGTTAGTAACGTTTATAATTTCCTCAAGGTGTTATCACGTAACTGAAACGCAGCGATCATTGCCCTGGGATCCCGGGCAGCCTTTCTCCGTCTGCCGGCCGTCTGGCCCGCGCCGCGCCGGTCGCGCTCCACCAAACAGATGAGATAGCACTTTCCAATCATTAGCGTTGCCTGCTCCAAGCGCCTTCTAAACTTACAAAGTCGACGCTTTGTTTAAAGTTGTATTGTATGACATGGTTTTTACCACTTCAGGCTATTTTTAACATCGCGTGCACGCGCGGAAGGCACATAATAGACTATTATAGTTATGTTTATTTTCCTTTTTTAACTATTTTTAGTGAATCAGTCACGGTTTAAGCCACAAAAGGCTCTAGTCTACTAGTGATGTGTATTAGTGACGTGCAAAACAAATGTATAGTAGTAAAAATAATATGGTTGACTGTTAATCGGCACCTTGTACTACATAGATACGAGTTGAACTGTAAATATTTATGGAGTCGTCAACTTAGTTCGTTATCCAGTTATTGTGCTTTACGGTTGAATATCGCGTGCGGTATACTAGACGGTTAAAGTTATCACAAGCATTGCTAAAACAATCTTTGCCAATTAGTACTTTATGCTCAGGTTTCGTGACTGCAGACAGTAACTGCGCCACCTCGAGTAAGTAAATGTCGAATGAATTAGGGAGTAGACTAGAAGACGTTAATAGACATGTTTTAATTAGGGATAATAGCTAGGAATTAAGCTTCCCGTATCCATAGAGCTGCTACTCTTTCTGTCATAAAACGGCGGGATTGGCCTGTTTTCAATTGCACCTGTGAGATAATAAGATGAAGATCCAAGGTTGTTCAATGTGAAGATTTCAAACTAGCACGACTTGCCCGGCTTATCTGGGTACCGAGGAAGCGGCCGCTGCTGAACGAGCGACGTTCAAGCTCATTCAAGACAGTGCTTGCTAATGTCGATCATTTACAAACAGATCATAGCATAAAATTTTCCCATTTACAGTGGACTCAAGGGTTACATAAAACATGTATATATATTTCAGTTTAATATATTTAAAATGCATTCACAAAACCGGTCGTCAGTTGTGGAACCTTCGAAATATACCTTTCCGTCATTGGAACGTAGATGCGTTGCACTGTTTACTCTCATTGAAGGTTAAAAATCTACTTGGAATTTATATGCGAATGTGCACACTCAATGAGTTTTTACCAGTGTGTCTCATAACTCACGCCAACTCGTTGCGGTATTGAGCTTTGCGATAAAAAAATATACATACTTCACAAATACGGCAAGCAAGCAGTTAGGAAACTGTATCGCAGCTTCTCGACTGAGCTGCTTCAGTGTTATCGAATCACTTTTAGGTTTAGGATTGGATGCGACGCCCGGACGCTGCTCGCTGGCGCAACCGTGGGGCAATCAAATATTGCAAGAATGTAGAGAAAGAAAATATTTTGAGTTCTAGTTTGCGAATCCATTTCGCGCTTTCTGACCTTTGAGTTTCGCGTTCATATTGACCATCTTAGAGAGAAAACAAATCAATCTATCCAAAATTATATGGGACCATCGAATCAGAGCCGCCTAAGGAAATAACGTATGTATATTATCAAATGTATGCGACGGTGAACCGGTAAATGTCCTTTTCTTAGCCTTCACGGAGCGGATATTAAATTAGATTTTACATAATTATAATAAGCAACGGATGGAGTGAAGCGGAATGAGAAAACGAGTATAAATACAATATTATGGAACGCTGGCGCCATTAGCATTCATATGGAAGACATTACAAGATTGTATCGGCGGTGGTAATTTATGGCCTCGCTAACGTTAATCCGCCGTTTCTCTCGCGATTCCTTTTTTACCCCTTTGGCTCGATGGTATTCGAGAACGCAGGCGAACGGCCGAGCGATTAAAATTATCCAGCAGAAAAAATAACATTTTAAGTGATAGAGTAATTTGTATAGATTTGCTTTCGAGAGTTCTACCGGTAACTACAGCTATTTCTTCTGCAAATAGCGTCGGCTGTTGAATTATGTATAAAATGCGACCTGCAAATTTGAATTTACACCAGATGCATTAATATGCATTAAGCTAATGCTTAATCGTTAACAAATAATGGCTGACATTCTGTAAATGTCGCAACCGAGGGCACACGTGCGACAGCATTATATCGATGGTCAGGTTGGTGTAATATAAATTTTCGCAACCCTAAACCATGTGTGCAAGTTAACCATTAGTCAATAATTTGTAATAAAATCCAGAGTACCCGATATCCGAAGTATAAATTACGTGACATTAAAAAAAAAACTGAACTGTAGTCGCTACGGTAAATATGTTTATAAGGAGATGATTATAATACAAGGAGTAGAAGCAGTTCGAACTTTTTTATAGATCTTCGTGTAATGTAGGTACATAATATCATTTTCATATTAAAATGGTTGTTGAAATTATTGCGTATGCAACTATAGTTCACTAGAATTTACGAAGCACCTCATTGAGCGGACATTCAGCAAGGACGTCGAAGTTTCTCTCATCTTATTTCTTTTATAAAATAAAGATCGCAAGCGATAGCGTAACCAGTGAAACGAAACATTCAATAGGCGCCATTTTGGAAGACACTTTCAACACGAATAAGAGAGTACAAACTCGTATATCAACTAAAAGTATGGGGAAAGAATCGGAAAAATCAATTTCACCTTGAACCGCGCCTCGAGCAAAAAACATTTTCTCTATAACAACATTTCTAGTTTCGATCGTCGAAAGGGGTGCGTAGTACATTAATCTGACATCCATCAATCAAACTGAATCCAGATTAAAACTAAACCACGTCTCATGGTATTTTAGTTATTAAATCTGTTAACAAAAATGGTTATGGTTTTCCAGCGTAATTTTAAAAAGGTTATCTTGGCGGGTGAAAGTTAAGTTAGGGTTAATAAATTCTAAACATTAGCGTGATCGTGGGTCTTACGGTGGCTTTCTATGGTCCATCGATCATTGGATATTACGAAAATGTGCCTTAATTTATAGTATGTAAGGTATACACTAAATCATTATTAGTCTACCATAAAGTACATAACATGTTTCAATTTTGATATCTAATTTTATTGCCTCAAATTAACAAACTGTCTATGAAATAACCGATATGGGAAAAGGACATATGTCGCACGTTACACTTCAATTACATTATTGTATTACATTATTCATCATCATTAATTACATTTCATTACTGCAATTACGAAATATAACTGCATTTCCCTTTAGAGTAGTTCATTCAAATAGATTGTACCTGCTCGACCAACTTAAAGGTCATACAATTCTCCACAAACGACGCCGTTCCGCAACTTCACTGCGGAACATAGACAACTCGAACGTAGCAGATTAATCAATCATTATTATAGAGATCAAGTGTGTCATCGTTGGTCTTTGTAAATATCTATATATGAATATAACATTTTATTTATTGAAAGCTACCAGTGTATTTTCAAAATGTAAGCTCTGTATAGGAGAGGTACACCTTACTGTAAAAACAGATAGAATTTATCAATACAGACTATTTATTACATATTTGACGGCACTGTTTCCATTTCCATTATAATATGCTATTTAGTAAACGATAGATATATTTTTTTCCGGCGTAAAAAATTTCAAAGACAAAGACAAAAACGTTTATTTGCACAAATATGCATTACATATAAAGATGTTACAAAATTATTAGTTCAAAGCTATATTTTGCCTTTTACGGCGTACAAAATTAAGAAATAGAACTTCTGGTGTGTTTCTTATTAAATCTATTACGGTTATAACGGACTTCACGTTCACTCTCTTTTATTGTATCAGACTGGAGTGCTAGACATTTTTGGAGTCCTAACACCCCGCGGGTACGACTATTACGTCAGCGTACTCCGCCCATGCTGCGCTTTGCGAACACGTTTCGGGCCAGTAATAGGATGTGCGCATACCGTTAAGTGGTTTGAGACGAGATCGGCTAGATAACGGTGGCTAGACATGTTCACGTTTCGTACGAAATGGCTCGTGCGATAAAACGACCTCGTGTTTTCTCTGAAGCTTTTCGCTTAGGCTTTCGTGTAATGCACTATTCGTTGCCCAAAATCAGCCCATTTCACGATATTGTATGACCATGAGCAGGTATATCTGTATTTTAATTATACACGTATAGAACGGTTATATTGGGATACAATATGGTATGAATGCCGCGTGATCACCGCTAACGTTTATGTTAAGTTATGTAAATAAAAGCAAATCAAATACCAAAGTTGCAACGACGAAACTAAATTATTGTTGTAAAAATTAATAATTTCGTTCAAAAGACTCGATCGACAGATATGATATTATGATCAGTGACAGAAGTTGGATCGCTGACATTTATATTGTACCTTTAGAACGTGTTGACAAACAGAAAAAAGTCTCATGTGTCTTAAATAACCTAAATGGTGAAGTAGTGCCATTTTATTTTTATCATAATATTAAAGCTAAAGCATATTAATAACTATTACCAGGCATTTAAACTCTGATCACAATTGAATGACAACAAAAATAAAAGGGGGTTCGTTTTTTAGCTTTAGGCAGTGTTCTATGGGACTCCTACCAGATGCGTGGACATTTTTAATTACAGTGGGAATTGTCAATTAATTTTCGATCAATAAACACCGATTGGCGCCATTAAAATGTTCATAGTACAATGAATCATTGGTGAGCGTAGGGAACATATACGTGTATATGACGACGACGTGATGTGAATGCAACGAATGAATAAAATACACGAATAGGTAACAATTTACGTTTCACGATGTTTACGTAAAGACTATTGACGCAACAGAACCTACGTATTTACGACGATTTTCTAGAACGATAAAAACAGTTATAAACTTCATATATACAAATGCATATCAAGGATAAAACTCTGTGTAGCGATTTACCGTACGTACAAAATTTTCCATTTCCAGATTTAGTGTTTAGTATTTATTGGTGGAGCCTTTTGCTCTCATAAGACAAGTGGACCGTTGGGAAGTACGTTAGTGGAATCGAGATTGTTGAGACAGCGCTCTGTTAGTGCCGTGTTTGCACTATCGATCCCAGTCGCCGTACTTTTATGGCACGAGACGAGCCAGCGCAGCACGAAAGTTCATCCTATAGAATGGTAGTCGTTGATATTTAAAATCGAAAATCAAGACTGCTATCACAATTTAGGAACAGATAGAACGCACTATTAACTTACATAAATCGCATTTATGTCAATAGCAAACATTTCATACCGATAGACCGTTATGCTACTTTTACTAAAATATGTAAACAAAGTTACTTTCATGTAATCGATATACGAAATAATTTCCATAAAATGTGACACGAGTTATTGTTCACCATCGCGCATGTTCGATGAAGAGATAGATTGTAGCGGAAAGCTGGGATTCCTTTTTAAATCCAGTTCCATTGGGTATGCTAATACGACTACTCGACCGGTACGATCTGTTTCTGATGGGAGGGAGATAACGAAATTATGCGCTCGGCCGCCGACTTCGCTTCTGATTATTTAGATAATTATGATAAGCGAGGCATGATTGCATTGATTTGGTATAATTAAATGCCGTTGTGCAGCTTGGAACGAGTCTGAGACGGTATCGAACGTTTATAAAATGTCACTTGTTTGAGACAGCCGCCAAAAAAAGAGGAATATTAAGCGCACAGTGATGGCAATGCGTAACACGAATCGCCTCGATTAGAAAATACCAAGTAAAAAGAGTGGAATGGCCACTTGCAATATATAAACAGTTTAACAAAAATAATCCAAGCATTAGTGGAAAAGATGGATGTAGTTTCAATGTAAGCAAACGCAGAATTCAATGTATGAAAGCCAAAACGGAAATTTTCGACGTATGATACTTAAAACGAACCAGACGTCTGGATGATTATCAAATAGTCTACCATTAGTGTCTGTCAACAATTTCCTCGCCATATCACCGTGAACATAAATTATGTGGTTGGGTAGAAATTTTAGGATACTTTTACGCTTACCTATATTTTTGTAATATAAATCTTATACTGTATAATTTGGCAGAAAAACATTACGATGTCAACAGTCAAGGTAATCAGATTTATATAAAGCGCCGATAAATAATCGGAATAGCGTGCAGAAAAACTGTCCATTAAACAAAACGAGTCCATTTCCACGACCCCAAAAGGCGCTCGCGAAATGTCAGAGCTATTACGGACGATGATCTTTAGACATTAGCAGTAGTAGATATCGTAAATTTTGTAGAATACGAAATATAGATATATCTCTGTGACAAATTTCAAAGTGGGATTAACATTACGCATGGGCTCGCCAGGAATTTCAATTGACCAAAATAGGTTATAGGAATAAGTTGGACGATTCATTTTCAGAGCTTGATAAAGATGCTGTGAGTTGAAACGGCACGCAGTTTACACATACTGCGTGGTTTAAACAAACCTGATGAAGTTGAATAGATATAAACACGAATATGTACACGTGAAAATAAAAATCTCCTCATAAAATCTACATTTAACTGTTGAAAGACAGTTGGCAGTGGTTACGCGGCGACGTTGTAGGAGCAAGAGATATGTGACTGCCAGCGCTCCCCGATAGATAGCTATAATGGAAGATGCACATGCAGCCGCTGAACGAACATCAACGATCGTTTCGCCAGATAAACAACTCGCTCGTACATAACAGCGCGGCGATATATCAACCAGTCGTTACTTTAGGTTTCATGTATATTTGCGATATAGGCGAAACTAAACTTCTTGTTTAAACGTAAAAATAACGTACAATCCGAGCAATATTTAAAATGAAATACAAGATTATAGCGTGTCGGCCGAAGCGAATACTTCTTAAGGATTCTTAAGAATTTACGCGTGTCGTTTGATTTTTCATTACTTCAGATTCTCATGAATATCGTTATATTATATGGTCTTGGGAACATTACGTTAACTTGTACAAGTGTTATTAATGTTTTCCTAATCCCATACAGTACCGGTTGGAGAAACTTTGAATGAACGGTGTCCACCGCAGTAGGCGCGTTCCTTACTCGTGTGAATATCTCCTTTTACTTTATTTAGGTATATTACAGATACGTATAATATAATGTATCTACGGTAACTGACCATAGTCGCGGGTCGCCGAGCACATGACAGCGAAATGAATTTCTCGTTTCAGTCCCTAATGTATATATAATGGCACCAAGAAAACAATTACCGTCAGCTAAAAGAATGTCTGACTGTATTTTTTATTCGCGAATTTCGATTATTTGAAGGAGAGACTTCAGCCAGCTTTTCAAAGTCCAACGGAAAAGCGGCTTGTTTATTTCATTTGTAATATTTTACATGACAAAGGAAGCGGATAAATTGAAAGTAAATCGCAGAATACGTGGCGTCTCTGAAGTCAGCATTAGAGGGGCATGAATCTAAATTATTTATTGCGTTTGTACGAAATTGCATAGAGGAGGACACGCCAGTACGTATTTTACGAGTGTGTCGTTCAGCTCAAGTTTTAAACAACCTACAGCACTATTAGATGTCCATGGGTGGCAGCAGCCACTTGTGAGTTCTGCCTGCTCGTTTGCTACTCTTTTTATGACAGAACATTAGAGATTTTTAAGAAAACCCAAAAAGAAACAATGCGTCAAAAAACATAAGTTATCGTCTGTCTAAATAAAATATTTTATTATCGTACACATTCATACCTCTAACTTTAACACTGATAAAACCATAGTGGCCTTTCACTTATTAAAACCAATGACAGTAGCAAAAAGTTTAGTCCGAAACGTACTTTCCTTTGATATTTATCTAATAAATACACATAATGATCATCACTTTCATATAACAACATTCACAAATCTATTAGGCGCACCAGTGACCCATTGACGAAAGTGTGCTACAACCGAAAACAGTTATACGTTGAGTTATGATCTTTAACAGATTGCAATAAAGTACAGAACTCGCATAGGTATCATAAACGAGTGTCCATAAAAAAATACAAAGAAAAATGGAACGATAATTCAAGATTCATGAGCTCATCTGTACTCCATCGATGAGCGAGAGAAGAAATCAAATAAGGATATTTGAAATGAAATTTAGATTGTTCGTGGCTGAAGATGCGAGTATGTTGACGTTATTGCAATTGAACATTACACGGGAAATCAGTCTTCCAATTTGAATAGTCGGAAGCCGTGTTTTGGTTCAGTACGTGAAATATCATGGAGACCAAAAAGAACAGATACTTTGGAAAACCAAGGATTAAATTAACCTATTTAAATGGTATTCATTCATCGTCGTAAGGGATATGAAAAAAGCTATCTATATCTATATCTGTACTAATATTATAAAGAGGAAAGATTTATGTGTGTGTTGTATGTAACGAATAGGCTCAAAAACTACTGGACCGATTTCAAAAATTCTTTCACCATTTGAATGCTACATTATCA